>JBBHAA010003672.1:0-133227 GCA_037953035.1 Aquarana catesbeiana | reverse complement strand
GGAGAGGAGGGGGAGGGGTGGAGAGGAAAGGAGAGGGGAGGGGAGGAGTTGGAAGAATGGAGAGGAGAGGGGAGGAGATGAAAGAATGGGAGAGGGGAGGGGAGGAGATGAAAGAATGGAGAGGGGGGAGGGGAGGAGAGGAGAGGAAAGGCGAGGGGAGGGGGAGGAGATGGAAGAATGGAGAGGAAAGGCGAGGGGAGGGGAGGAGATGGAAGAATGGAGAGGAGAGGGGAGGAGAGGGAAGAATGGAGAGGAAAGGAAAGGCAAGGGGAGGAGGAGGAGATGGAAGAATGGAGAGGAGAGGAGAGGGGAGGAGAGGAGAGGGGAGGTGAGGAGATGGAAGTATGGAGCGTAGAGGGGAGGGGAGGAAAGGAGAGGACAGGGGAGTGGAGAGGAGGGGGGAGGGGAGGAGAGGAAAGGAGAGGGGAGGGGAGGAGATGGAAGAATGGAGAGGAGAGGGAAGGAGAGGAGAGGGGAGGAGATGGAAGAATGGAGAGGAGAGGAGAGGAGAGGAGAGGGGAGGGGAGGAGATGGAGGAATGGAGAGGAGAGGGGAGGAGTGGAGAGGGGAGGAGATGGAAGAATGGAGAGGAGAGGGGAGGACATGGAAGAATGGAGAGGAGAGGAGAGGGGAAGGGAGGAGATGGAAGAATGGAGAGGAGAGGGGAAGGGAGGAGATGGAGAAATGGAGAGGAGAGGAGAGGGGAAGGGAGGAGATGGAAGAATGGAGGAGAGGAGAGGAGAGGAGGGGAGGGAGAGGGGAGGGGAGGAGAGGGAGGAATGGAGAGGAGAGGGGAGGGAGAGGAGAGGGGAGGAGATGGAAGAATGGAGAGGAGAGGGGAGGACATGGAAGAATGGGAGAGGAGAGGAGAGGGAAGGGAGGAGATGGAAGAATGGAGAGGAGAGGGGAGGACATGGAAGAATGGAGAGGAGAGGGGAAGGGAGGGAATGGAAGAATGGAGAGCTTGGATGGAGATCTTAGGTCAGACTTGCTCGGGTCGCTCATCATCCTCGGATGTATTTTTAGCACTACTGAAGTGATGAGCTAGTCCTGAATTCTGCTCTCTGATAGGTGACATTGCAGATTACAGCCACACCCAGGTAGGTGTGGTTTTGGGTGGAGCAGGCCGAGGATTTCACCCCCTATTAGGATTTTATTCCAGGACATTTCCTCTGACTTGGGTATATAGCGCCCTCTGCTGGGCAAAGTCTTATTGTATAAATTGCTCTCTGTGTGGAAGCAGAGATCTCTCAGCAGACAATAGACACACCCCCTGCTGAGTCAGAGCTAGAGCTCTCCAATCAGCAGGGGTATGAGCTTTACTGACAGGAGAGTTATAGGTCTGACTGATGGGGGGGGACCTCTGCTTCCACACAGAGAGTAATGATCCCTGCTCTGGAGCATGCTGGCCGGGGACAGGCTTTTCTATGTAAGTTACATAGTAGGTGAGGTTGAAAAAAGACACAAGTCCATCAAGTCCAACCTATGTGTGTGATTATGTGACAGTATTACATTACATATCCCTGTATGTTGTGTGATTATATGTCATATTACATTATATATCTCTGTATGTTGTGTGATTATATGTCATATTACATTATATATCTCTGTATGTTGTGTGATTATATGTCATATTACATATATATCCCTGTATGTTGTGTGATTATATGTCATATTACATTATATATCTCTGTATGTTGTGTGATTATATGTCATATTACATTATATATCCCTGTATGTTGTGTGATTATATGTCATATTACATTATATATCTCTGTATGTTGTGTGATTATATGTCATATTACATTATATATCCTGTATGTTGTGTGATTATATGTCATATTACATTATATATCCTGTATGTTGTGTGATTATATGTCATATTACATTATATATCCTGTATGTTGTGTGATTATATGTCATATTACATTATATATCCTGTATGTTGTGTGATTATATGTCTCATATTACATTATATATCTCTGTATGTTTGTGTGATTATATGTCATATTACATTATATATCTCTGTATGTTGTGTGATTATATGTCATATTACATTATATATCTCTGTATGTTGTGTGATTATATGTCATATTACATTATATATCTCTGTATGTTGTGTGATTATATGTCATATTACATTTATATATCCCTGTATGTTGTGTGATTATATGTCATATTACATTATATATCTCTGTATGTTGTGTGATTATATGTCATATTACATTATATATCTCTGTATGTTGTGTGATTATATGTCATATTACATATCTCTGTATGTTGTGTGATTATATGTCATATTATATATCTCTGTATGTTGTGTGATTATATGTCATATTACATTATATATCCTGTATGTTGTGTGATTATATGTCATATTACATTATATATCTCTGTATGTTGTGTGATTATATGTCATATTACATTATATATCTCTGTATGTTGTGTGATTATATGTCATATTACATTATATATCCCTGTATGTTGTGGTCATTCAGGTGATTATCTAATAGTTTCTTGAAGCTATCAATGCTCCCCGCTGAGACCACCGCCTGTGGAAGGGAATTCCTCATCCTTGCCGCTCTTACAGTAAAGAACCCTCTACGTAGTTTAAGGTTAAACCTCTTTTCTTCTAATTGTAATGAGTGGCCGCGAGTCTTATTAAACTCTCTTCTGCGAAAAAGTTTTCTCCCTATTGTGGGGTCACCAGTCCGGTATTTATATATTGTGGGGTCACCAGTCCGGTATTTATATATTGTGGGGTCACCAGTCCGGTATTTGTATATTGTGGGGTCACCAGTCCGGTATTTGTATATTGTGGGGTCACCAGTCCGGTATTTGTATATTGTGGGGTCACCAGTCTGGTATTTGTATATTGTGGGGTCACCAGTCTGTATTTATATATTGTGGGGTCACCAGTCTGGTATTTTGTTATGTGGGGGTCACCAGTCTGGTATTTATATATTGTGGGGTCACCAGTCTGGTATTTATATATTGTGGGGTCACCAGTCTGGTATTTGTATATTGTGGGGTCACCAGTCTGGTATTTGTATATTGTGGGGTCACCAGTCCGGTATTTATACATTGAAATCATATCCCCTCTCAAGTGTCTCTTCTCCAGAGAGAATAAGTTCAGAGCTCACAACCTTTCCTCATAACTAAGATCCTCCAGACCCTTTATTAGCTTTGTTGCCCTTCTTTGTAGTCGCTCCATTTCCAGTACATCCTTCCTGAGGACTGGTGCCCAGAACTGGACAGCATACTCCAGGTGCGGCCGGACCAGAGTCTTGTAGAGCGGGAGAATTATCGTTTTATCTCTGGAGTTGATCCCTTTTTAATGCCAATATTGTGTTTGCTTTGTTAGCAGCAGCTTGGCATTGCATGTCATTGCTGAGCCTATCATCTACTAGGACCCCCAGGTCCTTTTCCATCCTAGATCCCCCCAGAGGTTCTCCCCCCAGTCTATAGATTGCATTCAGATTTTTGCCACCCAAATACATTATTATACATTTTTCTACATTGAACCTCATTTGCCATGTAGTCACCCCTCCCCCATTAATTTGTTCAGGTCTTTTTGCAAGATTTCCACATCCTGCGGAGAAGTTATTGCCCTGCTTAGCTTAGTATCCTCCACAAATACAGAGATTGAACCTGTTTATCCCATCCTCCAGGTCGTTTATGAACAAATTAAATAGGATTGGTCCCAGCACAGAACCCCTGGGGGACCCCACTACCCACCCCTGACCATTCCGAGTACTCCCCAATTTATCACCACCCTCTGAACACGCCCTTGTAGCCAGTTTTTCAATCCATGTACTCACCCTATGGTCCATGCCCAACGCACCTTATTTTTGTACAGTAAACGTTTATGGGGAACTGTGTCAAATGCTTTAGTAAAATCCAGATACACCACGTCTACGGGCCTTCCTTTATCTAGATGGCAACTCACCTCCTCATAGAAGTTAATAGATTGGTTTGGCAAGAAAGATTCTTCATGAATCCATGCTGATTACTGCTAATGATATCGTTCTTATTACTAAAATCTTGTATATAGTCCCTTATCATCCCTCCAAGAGTTTACATACTATTGATGTTAGGCTAACTGGTCTGTAATTCCCAGGGATGTATTTGGGGCCCTTTTTAAATTATTGGTGCTACATTGGCTTTTCTCCAATCAGCTGGTACCATTCCAGTCAGTAGACTGTCAGTAAAAATTAGGAACAACGGTCTGGCAATCACTTGACTGAGTTCCCTAAGTACCCTCGGATGCAAGCCATCTGGTCCCGGTGATTTAATAATGTTAAGTTTCTCAAGTCTAATTTTAATTCCGTCCTCTGTTAACCATGGAGGTGCTTCCTGTGATGTGTCCTGAGGATAAACACTGCAGTTTTGGTTACTGAAGCCCCCCGATTTCACTCGTGAAGACTGAGGAGAAGAATAAATTCAATACCTTCACCATCTCCCCATCCTTTGTAACCAGATGTCCTTCCTCATTCTTTATGGGGCCAATATGGTCTGTCCTCCTTTTTTACTGTTTACATACTTAAAGAATTTCTTGGGATTTTTTTTGCTCTCCTCCCGCTATGTGTCTTTCATGTTCTATCTTAGCCATCCTAATTGCACCCTTACATTCTTGTTGCATTCTTTATAAAGTCTAAATGCTGAGGATGATCCCTCAACCTTGTATTTTTTGAAGGCCTTCTCCTTTGCTTTTATATGCATTTTTACATTGGAGTTAAGCCATCCAGGATGTTTGTTCGCTCTTTTAAATTTATTACCCAATGGGATACATTGGCTAATGCCCTTATTTAATATGCTCTTAAAGCAAACCCATCTCTCCTCCGTATTCTTTTGTTTCTAATATTTTATCCCAATTTATGCCTTTTTAGCAAGGTTTGTAGTTTAGGGAAGTTGGCTCTTTTGAAATTCAGTGTCTTTGTATTCCCTTTTATGTTTCCTATTTGTGTGATTTATACTGAAACTAATTGACCTGTGATCGCTGTTACCTAAATTGTCCCGTATTTCCACATCCGTGATCAGGTCTGTATTGTTGGTAATCAGTAGATCCAGTAATGTTTTATTTCTAGTTGGTGCGTCTACCATCTGACCCATAAAATTGTCCTGCAAGACATTAAGGAACTGGCGAGCCTTAAATGAATGCGCGGTTCCCTCCGCCCAGTCTATGTCTGGATAATTAAAATCCCCATTATGATAAACACTTCCCATCCTTGCTGCTAATCCAATTTGTGATAGGAGATCCGTCTCCACTTCCTCCCTCAGGTTAGGGGGCCTATAGCATACTCCCAGTATTAATTTTCCCCTTAGCTTCATCCCTTTGGAGCTCTACCCAATAAGGATTCCACCTCCTCTCTAGCTCCCTCAGTGATGTCATCTCTCACATTCACTTGTACATTATTCTTCATATATAGGCATACCCCTCCCCCTTTTTTACCCTCTCTATCCTTGCGGTATAGGGAATACCCTTGAATGTTTGCCAGCCAATCATGAGAGCTGTTGAACCAGGTCTCTGAAATTCCCACAAAATCCAAATCCTCCTCGTACAACAGTACTTTGGAGCGTACTTATTGGGATGCTCCAGTCCTGGATCGGCCTCCCTGGCACTTCCCCCTCTACCCCTCCTGACTGTCACCCATGGAGTAAGGAGAATGAAGTGTGAGACTTTGCTTGGCCTGAAATGTAGGCTTAAAATGCCCCCCCCCCACCCCGGGTGCTCACCTCCTCTGTATCTCCATTTCATCCGGCGAGGGGCCATTCTGGGATGCTGGGGGCTGGGCGCTGAGCTGCGGGACCTGAGGAGGAAGAAAGGAGTTCTAGGTTACTTCCCAAGTGCAGGAGAGGAGGACTTTACAGTGAAGGAAAAAGCCGAGCACAGGATCCTAACACTGATCCATAACCCACAACACTAAGCCTAACAGACTTTGATGAACGTTACTAATTAGAGATATTACAGGTCACATGGAGTCAGGGGTGCGTGGGGTCAGAGGTGCGTGGGGTCAGAGGTGCGTGGGGTCGGGGGGGGGGGGGGGAGTCAGGGTGCGTGGGGTCGGGGGGGGAGTCAGGGGTGCGTGGGGTCAGGGGTGCGTGGGGTCAGGGGGGGGGGGGAGTCAGGGGTGCGTGGGGTCAGGGTGCGTGGGGTCAGGGGGGGGGGGGGGGAGTCAGGGGTGCGTGGGGTCAGGGGGGGGGGGAGTCAGGGGTGCGTGGGGTCGGGGGGGGGGGAGTCAGGGGTGTGTGGGGTCAGGGGTGCGTGGGGTCAGGGGTGGGCGGAGTTAGAGGTGGGCGGGGGTCAGGGGTGGATGGAGTCAGGATGTGGGGTTCTGTCCGTTTTCCTCATTCCTTCAGTGAATTTCTATCACAATGTAACATGAACTCGGCCGGGCTGATCTGGAAATCATTTTATCAGACTAGATTATTGCTGCATGTTAGTGGGCTGTCGATCAGAACATTTGTTACTATGGTGATTTGTGGGGTCTGGATCACTAGGCGGCCATCTTTATTTCTTCATAAAACAAGACGGCCCACACCTCAGGTTCAGCATAACGACCCGTCCCACAGCAGGGTATGGAGTCCCTGCCTGACCTTCAGCTCCACAAAAGGTCCCAGAAGTGCAGCAGAGTCTCAGCTGACACTGTGCAGCTCCACCCCTCATCCCCCTGCCTCCTCCCTGCTGCCCTCTTTCAGGCTCACCCCTCATCCCCCTCCTCCTCCCTGCTGCCCTCTTCAGGCTCCACCCTTCATCCCCCTGCCTCCTCCCTGCTGCCCTCTTCAGGCTCCACCCCTCATCCCCCTGCCTCCTCCCTGCTGCTCTCTTCAGGCTCCACCCTTCATCCCCCTGCCTCCTCCCTGCTGCCCTCTTCAGGCTCCACCCCCTCATCCCCCTGCCTCCTCCCTGCTGCCCTCTTCAGGCTCCACCCTCATCCCCCTGCCTCCTCCCTGCTGCTCTCTTCAGGCTCCACCCCTCATCCCCCTGCCTCCTCCCTGCTGCCCTCTTCCAGGCTCCACCCCTCATCCCCCCTGCCTCCTCCCTGCTGCTCTCTTCAGGCTCCACCCTTCATCCCCCTGCCTCCTCCCTGCTGCCCTCTTCAGGCTCCACCCCTCATCCCCTGCCCTCCTCCCTGCTGCCCTCTTCAGGCTCCACCCTTCATCCCCCTGCCTCCTCCCCTGCTGCCCTCTTCAGGCTCCACCCCTCATCCCCCTGCCTCCTCCCTGCTGCTCTCTTCAGGCTCCACCCTTCATCCCCCTGCCTCCTCCCTGCTGCTCTCTTCAGGCTCCACCCCTCATCCCCCTGCCTCCTCCCTGCTGCTCTCTTCAGGCTCCACCTTTCATCCCCCTGCCTCCTCCCTGCTGCCCTCTTCAGGCTCCACCCCTCATCCCCCTGCCGCCTCTCTGCTGCCCTCCTCAGGCTCCACCCCTCATCCCCCTGCCTCCTCCCTGCTGCTCTCTTCAGGCTCCACCCCTCATCCCCTGCCTCCTCCCTGCTGCTCTCTTCAGGCTCCACCCCTTCATCCCCCTGCCTCCTCCCTGCTGCCCTCTTCAGGCTCCACCCTTCATCCCCCTGCCTCCTCCCTGCTGCCCTCTTCAGGCTCCCACCCCTCATCCCCCTGCTGCCTATTTCAGGCCTCCACCCCTCATTCCCCTTCTGGCCTCCCCGCTGCCCTCTTCAGGACTCTCACAGGTAGGCTGATTGGTAGTAGTACTTAAAACTGCTCTTTATCAGCCCCTTAAAGGATCCACAGCAAAAAATAATGGGGACACCTATTTACCATCCCTGGTGTCCTGTACACCAATAAACCCCAACCATTGTGGCCATGGACCGTCCGTTTCATGATTGGAGGACATAAGACAATTCAAGCAGCCATATATTAAAGTGTAACCATCCGATCAGTCACATAGAATGTCGGAGCCTCCTACAATAGTGGTATAACCCGCTGATCCCACCAGGAGACCCGTTATTTGCCCACTTCCTGTTATAGGGTGACAACGCTACTGGTTCCACATGGAAAATCACATGCTTACTTCCTGAGCCCCCTCTTCCTGAGCCCCCTCCCCCTTCCTGAGCCCCCTCCCTCTTCCTGAGCCCCCTCCCCCTTCCTGAGCCCCCTCCCTCTTCCTGAGCCCCCTCTTCCTGAGCCCCCTCTTCCTGAGCCCCTCCCTCTTCCTGAGCCCCTCTTCCTGAGCCCCCTCCCTCTTCCTGAGCCCCCTCTTCCTGAGCCCCCTCTTCCTGAGCCCCCTCTTCCTGAGCCCCTCCCTCTTCCTGAGCCCCCTCTTCCTGAGCCCCCTCCCCCTTCCTGAGCCCCCTCTTCCTGAGCCCCCTCCCTCTTCCTGAGCCCCCTCTTCCTGAGCCCCCTCTTCCTGAGCCCCCTCCCTCTTCCTGAGCCCCCTCTTCCTGAGCCCCCTCTTCCTGAGCCCCCTCTTCTGAGCCCCCTCCCCCTTCCTGAGCCCCTCCCTCTTCCTGAGCCCCTTCTTCCTGAGCCCCCCTCTTCCTGAGCCCCCTCCCCCTTCCTGAGCCCCTCCCTCTCCTGAGCCCCCTCTTCCTGAGCCCCCTCCCCCTTCCTGAGCCCCTCCCCTTCCTGAGCCCCCTCTTCCTGAGCCCCCTCCCCCTTCCTGAGCCCCTCCCTCTTCCTGACCCCCCCTTCCTGAGCCCCCCCTCCCTCTTCTTGAACCCCCCTTCCTGAGCCCCCTCCCCCTTCCTGAGCCCCCCTCCCTCTTCTTGAACCCCCCCTTCCTGAGCCCCCTCCCCCTTCCTGAGCCCCCCATCCTCTTCCTGAGCCCCCTCCCTCTTCCGGAGCCCCCTCCCTTTTCTTGAAACACCCCCTTTCTGGGCCCCCCTTCCTGAGCCCCCCTTCCTCTTCCTATACCCCCTCCCTTTCTTGAGCCCCCTCCCTCTTCCTGAGCCCCCTCCCTCTTCTTGAACCCCCTCTTCCTGAGCCCCCCTCCCCCTTCCTGAGCCCTCCTTCCTCTTCCTGAGCCCCTCTTCCTGAGCCCCCCTCCCCCTTCCTGAGCCCTCCTTCCTCTTCCTGAGCCCCTCTTCCTGAGCCCCCCTCCCCTCCCTGGGGCCCCCCTTCCCCTTCCTGAGCCCCCTCCCTCTTCTGGAGCCCCTCCTCTTCTTGAACCCCCCCTTCCTGAGCCCCCCTCACCCTTCCTGAGCCCCCCTCCCTCTTCCTGAGCCCCCACCCTTCCTGAGCCCCCACCCTTCCTGAACCCCCCCTACCTCTTCCTGAGTCCCCCTTCCTAAACCCCTTTCCCCCTTCCTACACCCCCTTCCCTCTTCCTGAGCCCTCTTCCTGAGCCCCCCCTCACCCTTCCTGAGCCCCCCCTCCCTCTTCTTGAGCCCCCTCCCTCTTCCGGAGCCCCCTCCCCTGGCCCTGTCTGATGGTTTGTCCCAACCCCTTTAGCTGCCACTTGTACTAGACAGCTTGGTACACTATGTATTGTATATGAGGAGACAATTATCAATAAAGATTTGTGAGAAGAGATGAAAATCCTGAACTCCCATCACCACGATCAATCTACAATACAGATCCCAGCAAGAACATTGATCGTCTACAAAACACGATAATCGTCTCAAATAACAAAATTATCAACACAACGCCTGGAAATGATTCACCAGAAAAAGTTCCCCTTTTTATATGAGGAAATAAAAAATAATAAACAACCCCAACAGAGAGAAGGAAAGTCCCAAAACTAAGAGACGATCGTAACCAGGAGAATATTCCCCCCACACAACATGCAATCAGAAAATATCAGACGATCGGTCATCAGACTCAATGATAAAATATCAGACGATCGGTCATCAGACTCAATAATAAAATATCAGACGATCGGTCATCAGACTCAATGATAAAATATCAGACGATCGGTCATCAGACTCAATAATAAAAAATCAGACGATCGGTCATCAGACTCAATGATAAAATATCAGACGATCGGTCATCAGACTCAATAATAAAATATCAGACGATCGGTCATCAGACTCAATGATAAAATATCAGACGATCGGTCATCAGACTCAATAATAAAATATCAGACGATCGGTCATCAGACTCAATAATAAAATATCAGACGATCGGTCATCAGACTCAATGATAAAATATCAGACGATCGGTCATCAGACTCAATGATAAAATATCAGACGATCGGTCATCAGACTCAATAATAAAATATCAGACGATCGGTCATCAGACTCAATAATAAAATATCAGACGATCGGTCATCAGACTCAATAATAAAATATCAGACGATCGGTCATCAGACTCAATGATAAAATATCAGACGATCGGTCATCAGACTCAATAATAAAATATCAGACGATCGGTCATCAGACTCAATAATAAAATATCAGACGATCGGTCATCAGACTCAATGATAAAATATCAGACGATCGGTCATCAGACTCAATGATAAAATATCAGACGATCGGTCATCAGACTCAATAATAAAATATCAGACGATCGGTCATCAGACTCAATAATAAAATATCAGACGATCGGTCATCAGACTCAATAATAAAATATCAGACGATCGGTCATCAGACTCAATAATAAAATATCAGACGATCGGTCATCAGACTCAATAATAAAATATCAGACGATCGGTCATCAGACTCAATAATAAAATATCAGACGATCGGTCATCAGACTCAATGATAAAATATCAGACGATCGGTCATCAGACTCAATGATAAAATATCAGACGATCGGTCATCAGACTCAATAATAAAATATCAGACGATCGGTCATCAGACTCAATAATAAAATATCAGACGATCGGTCATCAGACTCAATAATAAAATATCAGACGATCGGTCATCAGACTCAATGATAAAATATCAGACGATCGGTCATCAGACTCAATAATAAAATATCAGACGATCGGTCATCAGACTCAATAATAAAATATCAGACGATCGGTCATCAGACTCAATGATAAAATATCAGACGATCGGTCATCAGACTCAATGATAAAATATCAGACGATCGGTCATCAGACTCAATAATAAAATATCAGACGATCGGTCATCAGACTCAATAATAAAATATCAGACGATCGGTCATCAGACTCAATAATAAAATATCAGACGATCGGTCATCAGACTCAATAATAAAATATCAGACGATCGGTCATCAGACTCAATAATAAAATATCAGACGATCGGTCATCAGACTCAATAATAAAATATCAGATGATCGGTCATCAGACTCAATGATAAAATATCAGACGATCGGTCATCAGACTCAATAATAAAATATCAGACGATCGGTCATCAGACTCAATAATAAAATATCAGACGATCGGTCATCAGACTCAATAATAAAATATCAGACGATCGGTCATCAGACTCAATGATAAAATATCAGACGATCGGTCATCAGACTCAATGATAAAATATCAGACGATCGGTCATCAGACTCAATAATAAAATATCAGACGATCGGTCATCAGACTCAATAATAAAATATCAGACGATCGGTCATCAGACTCAATAATAAAATATCAGACGATCGGTCATCAGACTCAATAATAAAATATCAGACGATCGGTCATCAGACTCAATAATAAAATATCAGACGATCGGTCATCAGACTCAATGATAAAATATCAGACGATCGGTCATCAGACTCAATAATAAAATATCAGACGATCGGTCATCAGACTCAATGATAAAATATCAGATGATCGGTCATCAGACTCAATGATAAAATATCAGACGATCGGTCATCAGACTCAATGATAAAATATCAGACGATCGGTCATCAGACTCAATAATAAAATATCAGACGATCGGTCATCAGACTCAATAATAAAATATCAGACGATCGGTCATCAGACTCAATAATAAAATATCAGACGATCGGTCATCAGCTCAATAATAAAATATCAGACGATCGGTCATCAGACTCAATAATAAAATATCAGACGATCGGTCATCAGACTCAATAATAAAATATCAGACGATCGGTCATCAGACTCAATAATAAAATATCAGATGATCAGTCATCAGACTCAATAATAAAATATCAGATGATCGGTCATCAGACTCAATAATAAAATATCAGACGATCGGTCATCAGACTCAATAATAAAATATCAGACGATCGGTCATCAGACTCAATAATAAAATATCAGATGATCAGTCATCAGACTCAATAATAAAATATCAGACGATCGGTCATCAGACTCAATAATAAAATATCAGATGATCGGTCATCAGACTCAATAATAAAATATCAGACGATCGGTCATCAGACTCAATAATAAAATATCAGACGATCGGTCATCAGTACCACATTCTGGTTTATTCTTCAGCAGTCAGATGAGAATGATTATCTCCATCAACAAATCGCTATTATACTTCAGAGTCCATCATGGAAACAAAGTAACAATCCATGGAATAAAAATCCCACTGACCACCGCAGATCGATCGCCAACAACACGGCAATCCTGAGGGAATCGAACCTACAAAATACAAACATCACAAGAGAAGACAGAGCGCCATCACAAGACTCCCCGGAAGACCATTGAAGGATATTCGGCCATCACACACGTATAGAGAGAGGACGATCGATCTCCGTCACCTACAAGACATCCGGCACAGGAGCAGACAGTCCCAGTGGCACAGACAGAAGCAACGAACGATCCACTCTCTGCTGACCATAATATGGAGCCGGGAACAATCCTCAATGGAGCCTATTCATCCCCAATCTACCGGACACAAGCAGGAGAGTAACCGAATCCTTCACCCAGGAGGGATCTCATCGAATAAATATTTCATGACAACTTTTCCAGCTCACCCATGAATGGTACCAGCCCCCCTCCCCCCCTCCACCAGCCATCCAACACCATCCGAGATCCAGGCGGATATTACAGACGATAATCCACAGCTTCTGTATTCATCAAAAATTACTAAAACAGAAAATAACTGGAACCCCCACCC
The DNA here is from genome assembly GCA_037953035.1 of Aquarana catesbeiana. Taxonomy (NCBI): domain Eukaryota; kingdom Metazoa; phylum Chordata; class Amphibia; order Anura; family Ranidae; genus Aquarana; species Aquarana catesbeiana. Next base: position 120,275 of record JBBHAA010003672.1, on the reverse strand, counting down.
ATGACTGGACCTTCACTCAGGACAGGACCTCCACCCAGGACAGGACCTCCACCCAGGACAGGACCTCCACCCAGGACAGGACCTTCACTCATGACTGGACCTTCACTCAGGACAGGACCCCCACCCATGACTGGACCTTCACTCAGGACAGGACCCCCACCCATGACTGGACCTTCACTCAGGACAGGACCTCCACTCAGGACAGGACCTCCACCCAGGACAGGACCTCCACCCAGGACAGGACCTCCACCCAGGACAGGACCTCCACTCAGGACAGGACCTCCACTCATGACTGGAACTTCACTCATGACTGGACCTTCACTCAGGGACTGGACCTTCACTCAGGACAGGACCTTCACTCAGGACAGGACCTCCACCCAGGACAGGACCTCCACCCAGGACAGGACCTCCACCCAGGACAGGATCTTCACCCAGGACAGGACCTCCACCCAGGACAGGACCTCCACTCATGACTGGAACTTCACTCATGACTGGAACTTCACTCATGACTGGACCTTCACTCAGGACAGGATCTTCACCCAGGACAGGACCTCCACCCAGGACAGGATCTCCACCCAGGACAGGACCTCCACCCAGGACAGGACCTCCACTCAGGACAGGACCTCCACTCAGGACAGGACCTCCACTCATGACTGGAACTTCACTCAGAACAGGGCCTCCACCCAGAATAGGGCCTCCACCCAGAATAGGGCCTCCACCCAGAATAGGGCCTCCACCTAGTACAGGGGCTCCAGCCATGACAGGACCTCCACCTAGGTCAGGACCTCTATCCACGATAGGGCCTCCACCCAGGACCGGGCCTCCATCCAGGACAGCGCTCCCACCCACGACATGAACTCAACAACATGTACTCCACCCACGACATGAACTCCACCCATGACAGGAACCCCACCCAGGACAGGACCTTCACCCAGAACAGGACCTCCACCCAGGACAGGGCCCCCACCCAAGACAGGGCATCCACCTAGGACAGAGCCCCCACCCAGGACAGGGCCTTCACCCACGACAGAGTCTCAACCCAGGACAGAGCCCCCACCCAGGACAGAGCAGAAAAAGGGGGGGTAAAAGAAATGTCCCCCAAACAGGAGACGGTGCTAAACATGGAGGTAAGAGAACTGGAACCCCCACCCATGACTGGACCTTCACTCAGGACAGGGCCTCCACCCAGAATAGGACCTTCACCCAGGACAGGACCTCCATCGAGGACAGGGCCCCCACCCAAGACAGGGCCCCCACCCAAGACAGAGCCTCCACCCAAGACAGAGCCCCCACCCAAGACAGAGCCCCCACCCAAGACAGAGGCCCCCCACCCAAGACAGAGCCCCCACCCAAGACAGAGCCCCCACCCGGGACAGAACCCCCACCCAGGACAGGTACACCCAGGGTTCAGAGCTTCATCCATAGGTAGAGTCATCAGAGGTCAGGGGAGTTTTAGGGAATTTCTTAGCCACTCTGCTTTCAATCCTCCCAGCTCCCGTCCTCTATACACCCCATTATTATATCCTGCTTCCTGCAGGACACTACAAGAAGAACGCGCAGACCGCTGACAGCGGGAGAACCCATCATCAGACTTTTCATCACTCGCTGGGAGAGGAAATTCCAGAATTCAGATCTCCCCTCTTGAATTCTAATAATGATCACCTGTCTCCCTCCGCCATATATCTTCCTAATGGACACTCAGATATACAAAATATGAGATATACCATATATACAAAATATACAATATAGAAGATACAGTATACAAGGTATAAGATATACGAGGTATGAGATGTAGGAGGTGTGAGATGTAGGCAGTATGAGATGACATAGGAGGTATAGGATGTAGGAAGTATGAGATGTAAGCGGTATGAGATGACATAGGAGGTATGGGATGTAGGTGGCATAAGATGTAGGAGATATGAGATGTACGAGGTGTAAGATGTACGAGGTGTGCGTGTAGGAGGTGTGAGCTGTAGGAGGTATGAGATATATGAGATATGAGATGTAGGATGTATGAGATGTAGGAGGTGTAAGATGTAGGAGATGTGAGGTGTAAGATGTACAAGGTGTGCATTGTAGGAGGTATGAGATGATGTAGGAGGTATGAGATGTAGGAGGTGTAAGATGTAGGAGGTATGAGATGTAGGAGATGTGAGGTGTATGAGGTGTAAGATGTACAAGGTGTGCGTTGTAGGAGGTATGAGATGATGTAGGAGGTGTGAGCTGTAGGAGGTATGAGATGATGTAGGAGGTATGGGATGAAGGAGGTATGAGATATACGAGATATGAGATGTAGGATGTATGAGATGTAGGAGATGTGAGGTGTAAGATGTAGGAGGTGTGAGGTGTAAGATGTAGGAGGTGTGAGCTGTAGGAGGTATGAGATGATGTAGGAGGTGTAAGATGTAGGAGGTATGAGATGTAGGAGGTGTGAGCTGTAGGAGGTGTAGATGTAGGAGGTGTAAGATGTAGGAGATGTGAGGTGTAAGATGTAGGAGGTGTGAGCTGTAGGAGGTATGAGATGATGTAGGAGGTTGTGAGCTGTAGGAGGTATGAGATGATGTAGGAGCTATGGGATGAAGGAGGTATGAGATATACGAGATATGAGATGTAGGATGTATGAGATGTAGGAGATGTGAGGTGTAAGATGTAGGAGGTGTGAGGTGTAAGATGTAGGAGGTGTGAGCTGTAGGAGGTATGAGATGATGTAGGAGGTGTAAGATGTAGGAGGTATGAGATGTAGGAGGTGTATGATGTAGGAGATGTGAGGTGTAAGATGTAGGAGGTGTGAGCTGTAGGAGGTGTAAGATGTAGGAGATGTGAGGTGTAAGATGTAGGAGGTGTGAGCTGTAGGAGGTATGAGATGATGTAGGAGGTGTGAGCTGTAGGAGGTATGAGATGATGTAGGAGGTATGGGATGAAGGAGGTATGAGATATACGAGATATGAGATGTAGGATGTATGAGATGTAGGAGATGTGAGGTGTTAAGATGTAGGAGGTGTGAGGTGTAAGATGTAGGAGGTGTGAGCTGTAGGAGGTATGAGATGATGTAGGAGGTGTAAGATGTAGGAGGTATGAGATGTAGGAGGTGTGAGCTGTTAGGAGGTGTTAAGATGTAGGAGGTGTAAGATGTAGGAGATGTGAGGTGTAAGATGTAGGAGGTGTGAGCTGTAGGAGGTATGAGATGATGTAGGAGGTGTGAGCTGTAGGAGGTATGAGATGATGTAGGAGCTATGGGATGAAGGAGGTATGAGATATACGAGATATGAGATGTAGGATGTATGAGATGTAGGAGATGTGAGGTGTAAGATGTAGGAGGTGGTGAGGTGTAAGATGTAGGAGGTGTGAGCTGTAGGAGGTATGAGATGATGTAGGAGGTGTAAGATGTAGGAGGTAATGAGATGTAGGAGGTGTAAGATGTAGGGAGATGTGAGGTGTAAGATGTAGGAGGTGTGAGCTGTAGGAGGTGTAAGATGTAGGAGATGTGAGGTGTAGAGATGTAGGAGGTGTGAGCTGTAGGAGGTATGAGATGATGTCAGGAGGTGTAAGATGTAGGGAGGTGTGAGCTGTAGGAGGTATGAGATGATGTAGGAGGTGTAAGATGTAGGAGGTATGAGATGTAGGAGGTGTGAGCTGTAGGGAGGTGTAAGATGATGTAGTGGAGGTGTGAGATGTAGGAGGTATGAGATGATGTAGGAGGTGTAAGATGTAGGAGGTATGAGATGTAGGAGGTGTGAGCTGTAGGAGGTGTAAGATGTAGGAAGGTATGAGACATACAATGTCAGGCTGCAGTATACATAAAATCAGGAAAAATCACCATTTCATTTTTAGATACAAGAACCATTTGAAGGACGATTACAATCAGCTGAAACGCGTGAACTGCAGTGGTCCGGGGAAAAGGTTTGAAGTTCTGCAGACTGCGTGCCACTGCCCTGCTTTCTGACCTGATCTATGGTGAGTGTACCCAACCCTGGTGACATAGATAGACACCCAGCCCTCCTGTAGAATACTCCCCGGCAGTGTCGGGACAAGATCATCCACCTCTCAGGTCAAAAAAGCCAAACTGCACCCCCCCCTTCATTATGTGTGAGCTTAGGGGGTGCTACCCCCAGCAGTCATCCACTTATAAAAATGCCTTGTATCAGAATGAGCTCACTGGCGCCCCCATTCATACAGCAAACTGCTGAGCCTAAAAGCAGCCACCCCTCCTGTCTACCTCCTGTCCTGGCCCTGCTCCACGGTGATCCTGCCAGAAGGTCCCTGCTCAGGCACTTCCCCAACCAAATCCGCCCCCCCCCCCCACTACAAATTCTCTTTTCCCCTCATCCTCCCTGCCAGCTCAATTCCCACCCCTTCTCACCTCCCTCCCGGCACAACTCCTTCCAATCATCCTTCCGGCACAAATCCCTCCAATCCTCCCTCCCGGCACAAATCCTTCCAATCCTCCCTCCCGGCACAACTCCTTCCAATCATCCTTCCGGCACAAATCCTTCCAATCCTCCCTTCCGGCACAAATCCCTCCAATCCTCCCTCCCGGCACAAATCCTTCCAATCCTCCCTCCCGGCACAAATCCTTCCAATCCTCCCTCCCGGCACAAATCCTTCCAATCCTCCCTCCCGGCACAAATCCCTCCAATCCTCCCTCCCGGCACAAATCCCTCCAATCCTCCCTCCCGGCACAAATCCTTCCAATCCTCCCTCCCGGCACAAATCCCTCCAATCATCCTTCCGGGACAAACCCTTCCAATCATCCTTCGGCACAAATCCTTCCAATCCTCCCTTCCGGCACAAATCCCTCCAATCCTCCCTCCCGGCACAAATCCTTCCAATCCTCCCTCCCGGCACAACTCCTTCCAATCATCCTTCCGGCACAAATCCTTCCAATCCTCCCTCCCGGCACAACTCCTTCCAATCATCCTTCCGGCACAAATCCTTCCAATCCTCCCTTCCAGGCACAAATCCTCCAATCCTCCCTCCCGGCACAAATCCCTCCAATCCCTCCCTCCCGGCACAACTCCTTCCAATCATCCCTTCCGGCACAAATCCCTTCCAATCCTCCCTCCCCGGCACAAACTCCTTCCAATCATCCTTCCGGCACAAATCCTTCCAATCCTCCCTCCCGGCACAAATCCTTCCAATCCTCCCTCCCGGCACAAATCCTTCCAATCCTCCCTTCCAGGCACAAATCCTTCCAATCCTCCCTTCCGGCACAATCCTTCCAATCCTCCCTTCCGGCACAAATCCTTCCAATCCTCCCTTCCAGGCACAAATCCTTCCAATCCTCCCTTCCAGGCACAAATCCTTCCAATCCTCCCTTCCAGGCACAAATCCTTCCAATCCTCCCTCCCGGCACAAAATCCTCCAATCCTCCCTCCCGGCACAAATCCTTCCAATCCTCCCTCCCGGCACAAATCCTTCCAATCCTCCCTTCCGGCACAAATCCTTCCAATCCTCCCTTCCGGCACAAATCCCTCCAATCCTCCCTCCCGGCACAAATCCTTCCAATCCTCCCTCCCGGCACAACTCCTTCCAATCCTCCTCCCGGCACAAATCCTTCCAATCCTCCCTTCCGGCACAAATCCTTTCCAATCCTCCCTCCCGGCACAAATCCTTCCAATCCTCCCTCCCGGCACAAATCCTTCCAATCCTCCCTCCCGGCACAAACTCCTTCCAATCCTCCCTTCCGGCACAAATCCCTCCAATCCTCCCTCCCCGGCACAAAATCCTTCCAATCCTCCCTCCCGGCACAAATCCTTCCAATCCTCCCTTTCCGGCACAAATCCCTCCAATCCTCCCTCCCGGCACAACTCCTTCCAATCCTCCCTCCCGGCACAAATCCTTCCAATCCTCCCTTCCGGCACAAATCCTTCCAATCCTCCCTCCCGGCACAAATCCTTCCAATCCTCCCTTCCAGGCACAAATCCTTCCAATCCTCCCTTCCGGCACAAATCCTTCCAATCCTCCCTCCCGGCACAAATCCTTCCAATCCTCCCTCCCGGCACAAATCCTTCCAATCCTCCCTTCCGGCACAAATCCTTCCAATCCTCCCTTCCGGCACAAATCCTTCCAATCCTCCCTCCCGGCACAAATCCTTCCAATCCTCCCTACCGGCACAAATCCCTCCAATCGTCCTTCCTGGCACAAATCCTTCCAATCATCCTTCCTGGCACAAATCCTCCAGGTACAACTCCCGGATGGAGATCGTCCTTCGTGGTGCTCTTGGTGGGCTGAAGATCGTCCTTTGTGGAGCTCTCCATGGGATGAAGATCGTCCTTCGTGGAGCTCTCCGTGGATGAAGATCGTCCTTCGTGGAGCTCTCCGTGGGATGAAGATCGTCCTTTGTGGAGCTCTCCTTGGGATGAAGGATCGTCCTTTTGTGGTGCTCTTGGTGGGCTGAAGACGTGGGATGAAGATCGTCCTTCGTGGAGCTCTCCGTGGGATGAAGATCGTCCTTCGTGGAGCTCTCCGTGGGATGAAGATCGTCCTTCGTGGAGCTCTCCGTGGATGAAGATCGTCCTTCGTGGAGCTCTCCGTGGGATGAAGATCGTCCTTTGTGGAGCTCTCCGTGGGATGAAGATCGTCCTTCGTGGAGCTCTCGGTGGGATGAAGATCGTCCTTTGGGAGCTCTCCGTGGGATGGAGATCGTCCTTTGTGGAGCTCTCCGTGGGATGAAGATCGTCCTTCGTGGAGCTCTCGGTGGGATGGAGATCGTCCTTCGTGGAGCTCTCGGTGGGATGGAGATGGTCCTTTGCTCTCCATGGTGGTACGTGTCGCTCTCTGCAGAGTTCAGGGAATATTCATTACAGGTACAATGTAACCTTTTAGTAAAAGTGACATGTGAGTCGCAGCGAGGATCCGCAATTCAGAAACAAATGAATCTCACTCCGAGATCGAATGTCACCGACTTCATGGAGGAATGTTCTGTAAACACAGGGGTGGGGGAGGGGCTGATTCTGAGCTGCTGGAGGAGTGACAGTTCCGGGCCAAACTTAAATACTTGCCGGCTGCAGCTCTTCCTGCTCTCACAGGACACAGAGGCAGCAGGAGAGTCATTGGCTGCTGCTGCTGTCAGTCAAATCCTTTGAGGAGGGAGCGGGGGCGGGGCCAAGCTGTGCTGTGTGACTATGGATGCACACAACCTGGCTTGAGAGTGTGCCTGCAAGGGGGCCCCGAGGGCCCTCAAAGCACATGGATTGCCATGGGGGACACCCAGAGGAGTGGAGAGCGCTGGGAAGGGACAGCTCTGTGCGATATCATTATATGAAGCAGGTAAGTATAAAAAAGTGTGTGTGGGGGGGGGGGAGGGGGGGGCATGATGTATAAATGTCCCACAAATGCCCCTCTGCAGTCACACTGAAAGGAGCTCCGCCCACCCCATCCTCCAGTGACAGTTGTAGGAATACAGGAAATTATGAGATTGTATGCTTGTAATATTTCCCCCCAATGGCCGCCATCGGAGAGCGCCCTCCACTGGTGAGTATTTGTAGTGCAGCGTACGGTCGCTGATTCGGGATCGGGGACATCGCTTATGAAAATGTGAATAAAATAACAACATTTCTAGGATGGAATTTCCTTTGGGATATAGAAGACGGACTCTGATTGGATGATATTTACTTTCCTGAACCATCACACAATTACTGATACAGTTGTACTCATAAGTTTACATACCCTGGTGATTTTGGCCTGATAACATGCACACAACCATCCTCACCTGTGATCTGTTTGTAATCAGTGTGGGTGTATAAAAGGTCAATGAGTTTCTGGACTCCTGACAGACCCTTGCACCTTTCATCCAGTGCTGCACTGACGTTTCTGGATTCTGAGTCATGGGGGAAAGAAAAAGAATTGTCAAAGGATCTGCGGGAAAAGGTAGTTGAACTGTATAAAACAGGAAAGGGATATACAAAGATATCCAAGGAATTGAGAATGCCAATCAGCAGTGTTCAAAATCTAATCAAGAAGAGGAAAATGAGGGGTTCTGGTGAAACCAAACCACGGTCAGGTAGACCAAGTAAAATTTCAGCCACAACTGCCAGGAAAATTGTTCGGGATACAAAGAAAAACCCACAAATAACTTCAGGTGAAATCCAGGAGTCTCTGAAAACATGAGGTGTGGCTGTTTCAAGATGCACAATAAGGAGGCACTTGAAGAAAGATGGGCTGCATGGTCGAGTCTCCAGAAGAAAGATGGGCTGCATGGTCGAGTCACCAGAAGAAAGATGGGCTGCATGGTCGAGTCCCCAGAAGAAAGATGGGCTGCATGGTCGAGTCTCCAGAAGAAAGATGGGCTGCATGGTCGAGTCTCCAGAAGAAAGATGGGCTGCATGGTCGAGTCCCCAGAAGAAAGATGGGCTGCATGGTCGAGTCCCCAGAAGAAAGATGGGCTGCATGGTCGAGTCCCCAAAAGAAAGATGGGCTGCATGGTCAAGTCCCCAGAAGAAAGATGGGCTGCATGGTCGAGTCCCCAAAAGAAAGATGGGCTGCATGGTCGAGTCTCCAGAAGAAAGATGGGCTGCATGGTCGAGTCCCCAAAAGAAAGATGGGCTGCATGGTCGAGTCTCCAGAAGAAAGATGGGCTGCATGGTCGAGTCTCCAGAAGAAAGATGGGCTGCATGGTCGAGTCCCCAGAAGAAAGATGGGCTGCATGGTCGAGTCTCCAGAAGAAAGATGGGCTGCATGGTCGAGTCACCAGAAGAAAGATGGGCTGCATGGTCGAGTCTCCAGAAGAAAGATGGGCTGCATGGTCGAGTCTCCAGAAGAAAGATGGGCTGCATGGTCGAGTCTCCAGAAGAAAGATGGGCTGCATGGTCGAGGTCACCAGAAGAAAGATGGGCTGCATGGTCGAGTCTCCAGAAGAAAGATGGGCTGCATGGTCGAGTCCCCAAAAGAAAGATGGGCTGCATGGTTGAGTCCCCAAAAGAAAGATGGGCTGCATGGTCGAGTCTCCAGAAGAAAGATGGGCTGCATGGTCGAGTCTCCAGAAGAAAGATGGGCTGCATGGTCGAGTCTCCAGAAGAAAGATGGGCTGCATGGTCGAGTCTCCAGAAGAAAGATGGGCTGCATGGTCGAGTCTCCAGAAGAAAGATGGGCTGCATGGTCGAGTCTCCAGAAGAAAGATGGGCTGCATGGTCGAGTCTCCAGAAGAAAGATGGGCTGCATGGTCGAGTCTCCAGAAGAAAGACAGGCTGCATGGTCAAGTCTCCAGAAGAAAGCCATTACTATGCAAATACCACAAAGTATTACAATACACCAAACAGCATAAAGACAGGCCTCAAACCTTCTGCCACAAAGTCATTTAGAGTGATGAGACCAGAATTGAGCTTTTTGGCCACAACCATAAACGCTACATTTGGAGAGGAGACAACAAGGCCTATGATGAAAGGTCCACCATCCCTACTGTGAAACACGGAGGTGGATCGCTGATGTTTTGGGGATGTGTGAGCTACAAAGACACAGGAAATTTGGTCAGAATTGATGGCAAGATGAATGCAGTATGTTATCACATAATACTGGAGGAACATTTCATTCATCAGCCAGGAAGCTGCACATGGGACGTACTTGGACATTCCAACATGACAATGATTCAAAACACAAGGGCCAAGATCGACCCGTCATTGGTTACAGCAGAATAAAGTGAAGGTTCTGGAGTGGCCATCTCAGTCTCCTGACCTCAATATCATTGAGCCCCTCTGGGGAGATCTCAAACGTGCCGTTCATGGAAGACAGCCCAAGAATTTCCAGGAACTGGAGGACTTTTACCAAGAGGAACCATCTGAGAAGATAAAGAGCCTCATCCACAAATACCACAAAAGACTTCAAGCTGTCATTGATGGTAAAGGGGGAAATACACGGTATTAAGAACTGGGGTATGTAAACTTTTGATCAGGATCATTTGGGTAGTTTCTGTTGCCATTATGATATAAAAAGAGTAAATACAGATGATTGATAATAAATGTCTTCAGCCAATCACTGACCATGAGTGAGAGAAAAGTCTTTGTGTTCTCATTCATATTCTCTGAAAAATGGCCAAGAAATAAAATTCTGCCAGGGTATGTAAACTTATGAGCACAGCTGTATACTATGATTGCTTTTCATCCTCAGAGCTGCTGATCTCCTGCAGCCTCTTTTCAGTCACTTCCTGTCCCCATACACTCCAGTGATATGTGTGTAAGGTGGGGGGGAGGGGTCACTGATAGTCTCCATCACAATCCTATGAGACAGAGTGACAATCGATACTTCCAGTTTAGGGGGGAGGAGTGCTTCCAGTTTAGGGGGGGAGGGGTGCTTCTAGTTTAGGGGGGGAGGGGTGCTTCCAGTTTAGGGGGGGAGGGGTGCTTCTAGTTTAGGGGGGGAGGGGTGCTTCCAGTTTAGGGGGGGAGGGGTGCTTCCAGTTTAGGGGGGGAGGGGTGCTTCCAGTTTGGGGGGGAGGTGCTTCCAGTTTGGGGGGGAGGGGTGCTTCCAGTTTGGGGGGGAGGGTGCTTCCACGTTGGGGGGGGGAGAGGGGTGCTTCTAGTTTGGGGGGGAGGGGTGCTTCCACGTTGGGGGGGGGAGAGGGGTGCTTCCAGTTTAGGGGGGGGAGGGGTGCTTCCAGTTTGGGGGGGAGGTGCTTCCACGTTGGGGGGGGGAGGGTGCTTCCACGTTGGGGGGGGGAGAGGGGTGCTTCCAGTTTGGGGGGGGGGAGGGGGGGGAGGGGTACTTACAGTTCAGCCTGATAGCTGTGACTCTTCTTCGGGGGTTGGGCTGGTCGCCATATTGCGGTCGGAATGGCACCATGGAAAGGCGCACTCATTACCTGGGTGACTCCATTGATTGTCAGCTCTGCAGCCTAATCCCAGCATGTGAGAACCTCCATTGAAGCGGTGCCAGGCGGAGACTCCACGGAGGTATTTTGGTTGGGAAGTCGTCCAATCAGAGCGGCCGGGGGCTGCACACCATATATGTATAGAGGAAGCTGGGAGCTGAAACCAGATCCCGGCCCGGATCCGGCATCTCCCGGCATCGGGTGTCACCTGTCAGGGAAAATACGGCATTCATGGGGGGAGGGGATGTGTATGTCTGTCCATCCAGTCCTGAGACTTACACAGCTCTGCCACACAGCTATGATTACCACCTCATCCCTTCAAACCCCAACACATAATAATTCCTTCTGAGGAGGATTGAGGTGATAATAAAACTCACTTCTTGTCTCATCTGCATTCAGTCCGCCTCAGACCCCGAATAATTCAGATGTGTCCCGGATCAAAGGGAGGAGGGGGTGACTCCGAGTCCAGGTCTTGTCCCTGCTACTCCCCCCCCGCTCTACTCCCCGCTCTCTACTCCCCCCCCCCGCTCTACTCCCCCGCTCTACTCCCCCCCTCTCTACTCCCCCCGCGCTCTACTCCCCCCCGCTCTACTCCGCCCCCGCTCTACTCCCCCCCCGCTCTCTACTCCCCCCCCGCTCTACTCCGCCCCCGCTCTACTCCCCCCCCGCTCTCTACTCCCCCCCCGCTCTACTCCCGCCCCCCGCTCTACTCCCCCCCGCTCTACTCCCCCCCTGCTCTCTACTCCCCCCCGCGCTCTACTCCCCCGCTCTCTACTCCCCCCGCTCTCTACTCCCCCCCCAGCTCTACTCCCCCCCGCTCTACTCCGCCCCCGCTCTACTCCGCCCCCGCTCTACTCCCCCCCCGCTCTACTCCGCCCCGCTCTACTCCCCCCCCGCTCTACTCCGCCCCCGCTCTACTCCCCCCCCTCTCTACTCCCCCCGCGCTCTACTCCCCCCCGCTCTACTCCGCCCCGCTCTATTCCCCCCGCTCTACTCCCCCCCCTCTCTACTCCCCCCGCGCTCTACTTCCCCCCCGCTCTACTCCGCCCCGCTCTACTCCCCCCCGCTCTACTCCGCCCCGCTCTATTCCCCCCCGCTCTACTCCCCCCCCGCTCTACTCCGCCCCGCTCTACTCCCCCCCCCGCTCTACTCCCCCCGCTCTATTCCCCCCCTCTACTCCCCCCCCGCTCTACTCCGCCCCCGCTCTACTCCCCCCCCCGCTCTACTCCCCCCGCTCTACTCCCCCCCCCTCTACTCCATCCCCCGCTCTACTCCCCCGCTCTCTACTCCCCCCCCGCTCTCCCCCCCCCCCACTCTACTCCCCCGCGCTCTACTCCCCCCCCTCTACTCCATCCCCCCGCTCTACTCCCCCCCCGCTCTACTCCCCCCCCTCTACTCCATCCCCCGCTCTACTCCCCCGCTCTCTACTCCCCCCCCGCTCTACTCCGCCCCCGCGCTCTACTCCCCCCCCGCTCTACTCCCCGCCCCGCTCTACTCCCCCCCGCGCTCTACTCCATCCCCCGCGCTCTACTCCCCCCCCTCTACTCCCCCCCGCGCTCTACTCCCCCCCGCTCTACTCCCCTTCCGCTCTACTCCCCCCCGCTCTACTCCCCGCCCCGCGCTCTACTCCCCCCGCGCTCTACTCCCCGCCCCGCTCTACTCCCCCCGCTCTACTCCCCCCCCCCGCTCTACTCCCCCCCGCTCTACTCCCCCCCGCGCTCTACTCCCCCCCCGCTCTACTCCCCGCCCCGCTCTACTCCCCCCCCACTCTACTCCCCCCGCGCTCTACTCCCCCCCGCTCTACTCCCCCCGCTCTGCGACTCCGCCTCCCCCCACACTACTCCCCCCCGCTCTGCGACTCCGCCTCCCCCCCCACACTACTCCCCCCCGCTCTGCGACTCCGCCTCCCCCCCACACTACTCCCCCCCGCTCTGCGACTCCGCCTCCCCCCCAAACTACTCCCCCCCACTCTACTCCCCCCCGCTCTACTCCCCCCCGCTCTGCGACTCCGCTACCCCCCCGCTCTGCAACTCGGCCTCCCCCTCGCTCTACTCCCCCCCACTCTGCGACTCCGCCTCCCCCCCGCTCTACTCCCCGCCCGGCTCTACTCCCCCCCGCTCTACTCCCCCGCCTGGCTCTACTCCCCCCCGTTCTACTCCCCCCCGCTCTACTCCGCCCCGCTCTACTCCCCCCCCCGCACTCTACTCTGCCCCGCTCTACTCCCCCCCGCGCTCTACTCCCCCCCCCGCTCTACTCCCCCCGCGCTCTACTCCCCCCCGCTTCGCTCTACTCCCCCCCCCGCTCTACTCCCCCCCGCGCTCTACTCCCCCCCCTCTACTCCCCCCCGCGCTCTACTCCCCCCCCTCTACTCCATCCCCCGCGCTCTACTCCCCCCCGCTCTACTCCCCCCGCGCTCTACTCCCCCCCCTCTACTCCATCCCCCGCGCTCTACTCCCCCCCTCTACTCCCCCCCGCGCTCTACTCCCCCCCGCTCTACTCCCCTTCCGCTCTACTCCCCCCCGCTCTACTCCCCGCCCCGCGCTCTACTCCCCCCGCGCTCTACTCCCCGCCCCGCTCTACTCCCCCCGCTCTACTCCCCCCCCCCGCTCTACTCCCCCCGCTCTACTCCCCCCCCCGCTCTACTCCCCCCCGCGCTCTACTCCCCCCCCGCTCTACTCCCCGCCCCGCTCTACTCCCCCCCACTCTACTCCCCCCCGCGCTCTACTCCCCCCCGCTCTACTCCCCCCCGCTCTGCGACTCCGCCTCCCCCCCACACTACTCCCCCCCGCTCTGCGACTCCGCCTCCCCCCCCACACTACTCCCCCCCGCTCTGCGACTCCGCCTCCCCCCCCAAACTACTCCCCCCCCACTCTACTCCCCCCCGCTCTACTCCCCCCGCTCTGCGACTCCGCTACCCCCCCGCTCTGCAACTCGGCCTCCCCCTCGCTCTACTCCCCCCCACTCTGCGACTCCGCCTCCCCCCCGCTCTACTCCCCGCCCGGCTCTACTCCCCCCGCTCTACTCCCCCGCCTGGCTCTACTCCCCCCCGTTCTACTCCCCCCGCTCTACTCCGCCCCGCTCTACTCCCCCCCCCGCACTCTACTCCGCCCCGCTCTACTCCCCCCCGCGCTCTACTCCCCCCCCCGCTCTACTCCCCCGCGCTCTACTCCCCCCCGCTTCGCTCTACTCCCCCCCGCGCTTTACTCCCCCCCGCGCTCTACTCTGCCCCGCTCTACTCCGCCCCGCTCTACTCCCCCCGCGCTCTACTCCCCCCCGCTCTACTCCCCGCCCGGCTCTACTCCCCCTCTACTCCCCGCCCGGCTCTACTCCCCCCCGCTCTACTCCCTCCCCGCTCTACTCCCCCCGCGCTCTACTCCCCCCCCGCTCTACTCCCCCCCTCTACTCCCCCCAGCTCTATTCCCCCCCGCTCTGCTCCCCCCGCTCCGCTCTACTCCCCCCGCTCTACTCCCCCCCCGCGCTCTACTCTCCCCCCGCTCTACTCCCCCCCGCGCTCTACTCCCCCCCGCGCTCTACTCCGCCCCGCGCTCTACTCCGCCCCGCTCTACTCCCCCCCGCTCTACTCCCCCCCCGCTCTACTCCCCCCCGCTCTACTCCGCCCCGCTCTCTACTCCCCCGCGCTCTACTCCCTCCCGCTCTACTCCCCCCGCTCTACTACCCCACCGCTCTACTCCCCGCCCGGCTCTACTCCCCCACCCGGCTCTACTCCCCCCGCTCTACTCCCCCCCGCTCTGCGACTCCGCTACCCCCCTGCTCTGCGACTCTGCGACTCCCCCCTGCTCTGCGACTCCGCCTCCCCCCGCACTACTCCCCCCCACTCTGCGACTCCGCCTCCCCCCCACACTACTCCCCCCCGCTCTACTCACCCCCCGCTCTGCGACTCCGCTACCCCCCCGCTCTGCGACTCCGCCACTCCCCCCCGCTCTGCGACTCCTCTACCCCCTGCTCTGCGACTCCTCTACCCCCTGCTCTGCAACTCGGCCTCCCCCCGCACTACTCCCCCACGCTCTGCGACTCCGCTACTCCCCCCACTCTGCGACTCCGCCTCCCCCCGCTCTACTCCCCCCCCGCTCTACTCCTCACCCCACTCTACTCCCCCCCGCTCTACTCCCCGCCCCACTCTACTCCCCCCCGCTCTGCGACTCCGCTACCCCCCACACTACTCCCCCCCGCTCTGCGACTCCGCCTCCCCCCACAATTCTCCCCCCGCTCTGCGACTCCGCTACCCCCCACACTACTCCCCCCGCTCTGCGACTCCGCTACTCCCCCCCACTCTGCGACTCCACCTCCCCCCCACACTACTCCCCCCCGCTCTGCGACTCCGCCTCCCCCCACAATTCTCCCCCCCGCTCTGCGACTCCGCTACCCCCCACACTACTCCCCCCCACTCTGCGACTCCGCCTCCCCCCACACTACTCCCCCCCACTCTGCGACTCCGCCTCCCCCCACACTACTCCCCCGCTCTGCGACTCCGCTACTCCCCCACTCTGCGACTCCGCCTCCCCCCACACTACTCCCCCCCGCTCTGCGACTCCGCTACTCCCCCCCACTCTGCGACTCCGCCTCCCCCCCCACACTACTCCCCCCACTCTGCGACTCCACTACTCCCCCCACTCTGCGACTCCGCCTCCCCCCCACACTACTCCCCCCGCTCTGCGACTCCGCTACTCCCCCCCACTCTGCGACTCCGCCTCCCCCCCACACTACTCCCCCCCACTCTGCGACTCCGCCTCCCCCCCACACTACTCCCCCCACTCTGCGACTCCGCCTCCCCCCCACACACTACTCCCCCACGCTCTGCGACTCCGCCTCCCCCCCACACTACTCCCCCCACTCTGCGACTCCGCCTCCCCCCCCACACTACTCCCCCACGCTCTGCGACTCCGCTACTCCGCTACTCCCCCCCACTCTGCGACTCCGCCTCCCCCCCCACACTACTCCCCCCGCTCTGCGACTCCGCTACTCCCCCCCACTCTGCGACTCCGCCTCCCCCCCCACACTACTCCCCCCCGCTCTGCGACTCCGCTACTCCCCCCACTCTGCGACTCCGCCTCCCCCCCCACACTACTCCCCCCGCTCTGCGACTCCGCTACCCCTCGCTCTACTCCCCCCCACTCTGCGACTCCGCCTCCCCCCCACTCTGCGACTCCGCCTCCCCCCCCACACTACTCCCCCCCGCTCTGCAACTCCACCTCCCCCCCACACTACTCCCCCCCACTCTGCGACTCCGCCTCCCCCCCACACTACTCCCCCCCACTCTGCGACTCCGCCTCCCCCCACACTACTCCCCCCCACTCTGCGACTCCGCCTCCCCCCCACACTACTCCCCCCCCACTCTGCGACTCCGCCTCCCCCCCACACTACTCCCCCCCGCTCTGCGACTCCGCTACCCCTCGCTCTACTCCCCCCCACTCTGCGACTCCGCCTCCCCCCCCACACTACTCCCCCCCGCTCTGCAACTCCACCTCCCCCCCACACTACTCCCCCCACTCTGCGACTCCGCCTCCCCCCCACACTACTCCCCCCCACTCTGCGACTCCGCCTCCCCCCCACACTACTCCCCCCCACTCTGCGACTCCGCCTCCCCCCCACACTACTCCCCCCCCACTCTGCGACTCCGCCTCCCCCCCACACTACTCCCCCCGCTCTGCGACTCCGCTACCCCTCGCTCTACTCCCCCCGCTCTGCGACTCCGCTACTCCCCCCCACTCTGCGACTCCGCCTCCCCCCCACACTACTCCCCCCCACTCTGCGACTCCGCCTCCCCCCCACACTACTCCCCCCCCACTCTGCGACTCCGCCTCCCCCCACACTACTCCCCCCCGCTCTGCGACTCCGCTACCCCTCGCTCTACTCCCCCCCGCTCTGCGACTCCGCTACTCCCCCCCACTCTGCGACTCCGCCTCCCCCCACACTACTCCCCCCCACTCTGCGACTCCGCCTCCCCCCCACACTACTCCCCCCGCTCTGCGACTCCGCTACTCCCCCCCACTCTGCGACTCCGCCTCCCCCCCCACACTACTCCCCCGCTCTGCGACTCCGCTACTCCCCCCCACTCTGCGACTCCGCCTCCCCCCCACACTACTCCCCCCGCTCTGCGACTCCACCTCCCCCCCACACTACTCCCCCCCCACTCTGCGACTCCGCCTCCCCCCCCACACTACTCCCCCCCACTCTGCGACTCCGCCTCCCCCCCACACTACTCCCCCCCACTCTGCGACTCCGCCTCCCCCCCACACTACTCCCCCCCACTGTGCGACTCCGCCTCCCCCCACACTACTCCCCCCCACTGTGCGACTCTGCCTCCCCCCCACACTACTCCCCCCCCACTCTGCGACTCCGCTACTCCCCCCCACTCTGCGACTCCGCCTCCCCCCCACACTACTCCCCCCCACTCTGCGACTCCGCCTCCCCCCCCACACTACTCCCCCCCACTCTGCGACTCCGCCTCCCCCCCCACACTACTCCCCCCCGCTCTGCGACTCCGCTACCCCTCGCTCTACTCTCCCACGCTCTGCGACTCCGCTACTCCCCCCCACACTACTCCCCCCACTCTGCGACTCCGCCTCCCCTCCACACTACTCCCCCCCACTCTGCGACTCCGCCTCCCCCCCCACACTACTCCCCCCCGCTCTGCGACTCCGCTACTCCCCCCCACTCTGCGACTCCGCCTCCCCCCCACACTACTCCCCCCCGCTCTGCGACTCCGCTACCCCTCGCTCTACTCTCCCACGCTCTGCGACTCCGCTACTCCCCCCCACACTACTCCCCCCACTCTGCGACTCCGCCTCCCCTCCACACTACTCCCCCCCACTCTGCGACTCCGCCTCCCCCCACACTACTCCCCCCCGCTCTGCGACTCCGCTACTCCCCCCCACTCTGCGACTCCACCTCCCCCCCCACACTACTCCCCCCCGCTCTGCGACTCCGCCTCCCCCCACAATTCTCCCCCCCGCTCTGCGACTCCGCTACCCCCCACACTACTCCCCCCGCTCTGCGACTCCGCTACTCCCCCCCACTCTGCGACTCCACCTCCCCCCCCACACTACTCCCCCCCGCTCTGCGACTCCGCCTCCCCCCCCACAATTCTCCCCCCCGCTCTGCGACTCCGCTACCCCCCACACTACTCCCCCCCACTCTGCGACTCCGCCTCCCCCCCACACTACTCCCCCCCCGCTCTGCGACTCCGCCTCCCCCCACACTACTCCCCCCGCTCTGCGACTCCGCCTCCCCCCCACACTACTCCCCCCCGCTCTGCGACTCCGCTACTCCCCCCCACTCTGCGACTCCGCCTCCCCCCCACACTACTCCCCCCCACTCTGCGACTCCGCCTCCCCCCCCACACTACTCCCCCCCACTCTGCGACTCCGCTACTCCCCCCACTCTGCGACTCGCTCCCCCCCACTACTCCCCCCCCACTCTGCGACTCTGCCTCCCCCCCCACACTACTCCCCCCCGCTCTGCGACTCCACTACTCCCCCCACTCTGCGACTCCGCCTCCCCCCCACACTACTCCCCCCCACTCTGCGACTCCGCCTCCCCCCTCCCACACTACTCCCCCCGCTCTGCGACTCCGCCTCCCCCCCCCCACACTACTCCCCCCCACTCTGCGACTCCGCCTCCCCCCACACTACTCCCCCCGCTCTGCGACTCCGCCTCCCCCCCACACCTACTCCCCCCACTCTGCGACTCCGCCTCCCCCCCACACTACTCCCCCCACTCTGCGACTCCGCCTCCCCCCTCCCACACTACTCCCCCCGCTCCGCTCTACTCCCCCCGCTCTACTCCCCCCCCGCGCTCTACTCTCCCCCCCGCTCTACTCCCCCCGCGCTCTACTCCCCCCCGCGCTCTACTCCGCCCCCGCTCTACTCCCCCCCGCGCTACTCCCCCCCGCTCTACTCCCCCCCCGCTCTACTCCCCCCCGCTCTACTCCGCCCCGCTCTCTACTCCCCCCGCGCTCTACTCCCTCCCGCTCTACTCCCCCCCGCTCTACTACCCCACCGCTCTACTCCCCGCCCGGCTCTACTCCCCCACCCGGCTCTACTCCCCCCCGCTCTACTCCCCCCCGCTCTGCGACTCCGCTACCCCCCTGCTCTGCGACTCCCCCCTGCTCTGCGACTCCGCCTCCCCCCGCACTACTCCCCCCCACTCTGCGACTCCGCCTCCCCCCCACACTACTCCCCCCCGCTCTACTCACCCCCCGCTCTGCGACTCCGCTACCCCCCCGCTCTGCGACTCCGCCACTCCCCCCCGCTCTGCGACTCCTCTACCCCCTGCTCTGCGACTCCTCTACCCCCCTGCTCTGCAACTCGGCCTCCCCCCCGCACTACTCCCCCACGCTCTGCGACTCCGCTACTCCCCCCCACTCTGCGACTCCGCCTCCCCCCGCTCTACTCCCCCCCCGCTCTACTCCTCACCCCACTCTACTCCCCCCCGCTCTACTCCCCGCCCCACTCTACTCCCCCCCGCTCTGCGACTCCGCTACCCCCCTGCTCTGCGACTCTGCCTCCCCCCCGCACTACTCCCCCCCGCTCTGCGACTCCGCTACCCCCCCACACTACTCCCCCCCGCTCTGCGACTCCGCCTCCCCCCCACAATTCTCCCCCCCGCTCTGCGACTCCGCTACCCCCACACTACTCCCCCCCGCTCTGCGACTCCGCTACTCCCCCCCACTCTGCGACTCCACCTCCCCCCCACACTACTCCCCCCCGCTCTGCGACTCCGCCTCCCCCCACAATTCTCCCCCCCGCTCTGCGACTCCGCTACCCCCCACACTACTCCCCCCCACTCTGCGACTCCGCCTCCCCCCCACACTACTCCCCCCCACTCTGCGACTCCGCCTCCCCCCCACACTACTCCCCCGCTCTGCGACTCCGCTACTCCCCCCACTCTGCGACTCCGCCTCCCCCCCACACTACTCCCCCCCGCTCTGCGACTCCGCTACTCCCCCCCACTCTGCGACTCCGCCTCCCCCCCCCACACTACTCCCCCCCCACTCTGCGACTCTGCCTCCCCCCCCACACTACTCCCCCCACTCTGCGACTCCACTACTCCCCCCACTCTGCGACTCCGCCTCCCCCCCACACTACTCCCCCCCACTCTGCGACTCTGCCTCCCCCCCCACACTACTCCCCCCGCTCTGCGACTCCACTACTCCCCCCACTCTGCGACTCCGCCTCCCCCCCACACTACTCCCCCCCACTCTGCGACTCCGCCTCCCCCCCACACTACTCCCCCCACTCTGCGACTCCGCCTCCCCCCCACACACTACTCCCCCACGCTCTGCGACTCCGCCTCCCCCCCACACTACTCCCCCCACTCTGCGACTCCGCCTCCCCCCCCACACTACTCCCCCACGCTCTGCGACTCCGCTACTCCCCCCCACTCTGCAACTCCGCCTCCCCCCCACACTACTCCCCCCCGCTCTGCGACTCCGCTACTCCCCCCACTCTGCGACTCCGCCTCCCCCCCCACACTACTCCCCCCACTCTGCGACTCCGCCTCCCCCCCCCACACTACTCCCCCCCGCTCTGCAACTCCACCTCCCCCCCACACTACTCCCCCCCACTCTGCGACTCCGCCTCCCCCCCACACTACTCCCCCCCACTCTGCGACTCCGCCTCCCCCCCACACTACTCCCCCCCACTCTGCGACTCCGCCTCCCCCCCACACTACTCCCCCCCCACTCTGCGACTCCGCCTCCCCCCCCACACTACTCCCCCCCGCTCTGCGACTCCGCTACCCCTCGCTCTACTCCCCCCCGCTCTGCGACTCCGCTACTCCCCCCCACTCTGCGACTCCGCCTCCCCCCCACACTACTCCCCCCCACTCTGCGACTCCGCCTCCCCCCCACACTACTCCCCCCCCCACTCTGCGACTCCGCCTCCCCCCCCACACTACTCCCCCCCGCTCTGCGACTCCGCTACCCCTCGCTCTACTCCCCCCCCGCTCTGCGACTCCGCTACTCCCCCCCACTCTGCGACTCCGCCTCCCCCCACACTACTCCCCCCCACTCGGCGACTCCGCCTCCCCCCCACACTACTCCCCCCGCTCTGCGACTCCGCTACTCCCCCCCACTCTGCGACTCCGCCTCCCCCCCCACACTACTCCCCCCGCTCTGCGACTCCGCTACTCCCCCCCACTCTGCGACTCCGCCTCCCCCCCACACTACTCCCCCCGCTCTGCGACTCCGCTACTCCCCCCCACTCTGCGACTCCGCCTCCCCCCCCACACTACTCCCCCCCCACTCTGCGACTCCGCCTCCCCCCCACACTACTCCCCCCCACTCTGCGACTCCGCCTCCCCCCCACACTACTCCCCCCCACTGTGCGACTCCGCCTCCCCCCACACTACTCCCCCCCACTGTGCGACTCTGCCTCCCCCCCACACTACTCCCCCCCCACTCTGCGACTCCGCTACTCCCCCCCACTCTGCGACTCCGCCTCCCCCCCACACTACTCCCCCCGCTCTGCGACTCCGCTACCCCTCGCTCTACTCTCCCACGCTCTGCGACTCCGCTACTCCCCCCACACTACTCCCCCCACTCTGCGACTCCGCCTCCCCTCCACACTACTCCCCCCCACTCTGCGACTCCGCCTCCCCCCCCACACTACTCCCCCCCGCTCTGCGACTCCGCTACTCCCCCCACTCTGCGACTCCGCCTCCCCCCCACACTACTCCCCCCGCTCTGCGACTCCGCTACCCCTCGCTCTACTCTCCCACGCTCTGCGACTCCGCTACTCCCCCCCACACTACTCCCCCCACTCTGCGACTCCGCCTCCCCTCCACACTACTCCCCCCCACTCTGCGACTCCGCCTCCCCCCCACACTACTCCCCCCCGCTCTGCGACTCCGCTACTCCCCCCCACTCTGCGACTCCACCTCCCCCCCACCACTACTCCCCCCCGCTCTGCGACTCCGCCTCCCCCCACAATTCTCCCCCCCGCTCTGCGACTCCGCTACCCCCCACACTACTCCCCCCCGCTCTGCGACTCCGCTACTCCCCCCACTCTGCGACTCCACCTCCCCCCCACACTACTCCCCCCCGCTCTGCGACTCCGCCTCCCCCCCACAATTCTCCCCCCCGCTCTGCGACTCCGCTACCCCCCACACTACTCCCCCCCACTCTGCGACTCCGCCTCCCCCCCACACTACTCCCCCCCGCTCTGCGACTCCGCCTCCCCCCACACTACTCCCCCCGCTCTGCGACTCCGCCTCCCCCCCACACTACTCCCCCCGCTCTGCGACTCCGCTACTCCCCCCCACTCTGCGACTCCGCCTCCCCCCACACTACTCCCCCCCACTCTGCGACTCCGCCTCCCCCCCCACACTACTCCCCCCCACTCTGCGACTCCGCTACTCCCCCCCACTCTGCGACTCCGCCTCCCCCCCACACTACTCCCCCCCACTCTGCGACTCTGCCTCCCCCCCCACACTACTCCCCCCCGCTCTGCGACTCCACTACTCCCCCCACTCTGCGACTCCGCCTCCCCCCACACTACTCCCCCCACTCTGCGACTCCGCCTCCCCCCTCCCACACTACTCCCCCCGCTCTGCGACTCCGCCTCCCCCCCCCACACTACTCCCCCCCACTCTGCGACTCCGCCTCCCCCCACACTACTCCCCCCGCTCTGCGACTCCGCCTCCCCCCCACACTACTCCCCCCACTCTGCGACTCCGCCTCCCCCCCACACTACTCCCCCCACTCTGCGACTCCGCCTCCCCCCTCCCACACTACTCCCCCCCGCTCTGCGACTCCGCCTCCCCCCCCACACTACTCCCCCCACTCTGCGACTCCGCCTCCCCCCCACACTACTCCCCCCACTCTGCGACTCCGCCTCCCCCCCCACACTACTCCCCCACGCTCTGCGACTCCGCTACTCCCCCCCACTCTGCGACTCCGCTACTCCCCCCCCACTCTGCAACTCCGCCTCCCCCCCCCACACTACTCCCCCCCGCTCTGCGACTCCGCTACTCCCCCCCACTCTGCGACTCCGCCTCCCCCCCCCACACTACTCCCCCCCGCTCTGCGACTCCGCTACTCCCCCCACTCTGCGACTCCGCCTCCCCCCCCACACTACTCCCCCCCACTCTGCGACTCCGCTACTCCCCCCCACTCTGCGACTCCGCCTCCCCCCCACACTACTCCCCCCCACTCTGCGACTCTGCCTCCCCCCCCACACTACTCCCCCCGCTCTGCGACTCCACTACTCCCCCCACTCTGCGACTCCGCCTCCCCCCCACACTACTCCCCCCCACTCTGCGACTCCGCCTCCCCCCTCCCACACTACTCCCCCCCGCTCTGCGACTCCGCCTCCCCCCCCCACACTACTCCCCCCCACTCTGCGACTCCGCCTCCCCCCACACTACTCCCCCCGCTCTGCGACTCCGCCTCCCCCCCACACTACTCCCCCCACTCTGCGACTCCGCCTCCCCCCCACACTACTCCCCCCACTCTGCGACTCCGCCTCCCCCCTCCCACACTACTCCCCCCGCTCTGCGACTCCGCCTCCCCCCCCCACACTACTCCCCCCCACTCTGCGACTCCGCCTCCCCCCCACACTACTCCCCCCCACTCTGCGACTCCGCCTCCCCCCCACACTACTCCCCCACGCTCTGCGACTCCGCTACTCCCCCCCACTCTGCGACTCCGCTACTCCCCCCCACTCTGCAACTCCGCCTCCCCCCCCACACTACTCCCCCCCGCTCTGCGACTCCGCTACTCCCCCCCACTCTGCGACTCCGCCTCCCCCCCCACACTACTCCCCCCGCTCTGCGACTCCGCTACTCCCCCCCACTCTGCGACTCCGCCTCCCCCCCCACACTACTCCCCCCCGCTCTGCGACTCCGCTACTCCCCCCACTCTGCGACTCCGCCTCCCCCCCCCACACTACTCCCCCCCGCGACTCCGCTACCCCTCGCTCTACTCCCCCCCACTCTGCGACTCCGCCTCCCCCCCACTCTGCGACTCCGCCTCCCCCCCACACTACTCCCCCCCACTCTGCGACTCCGCCTCCCCCCCACACTACTCCCCCCCACTCTGCGACTCCGCCTCCCCCCACACTACTCCCCCACGCTCTGCGACTTCGCTACCCCCCCCACACTACTCCCCCCCGCTCTGCAGCTCCACCTCCCCCCCACACTACTCCCCCCCACTCTGCGACTCCGCCTCCCCCCACACTACTCCCCCCCGCTCTGCGACTCCGCTACCCCTCGCTCTACTCCCCCCCACTCTGCGACTCCGCCTCCCCCCCACTCTGCGACTCCGCCTCCCCCCCCCACACTACTCCCCCCCACTCTGCGACTCCGCCTCCCACCCCACACTACTCCCCCCCACTCTGCGACTCCGCCTCCCCCCACACTACTCCCCCACGCTCTGCGACTCCGCCTCCCCCCCCACACTACTCCCCCCCGCTCTGCAACTCCACCTCCCCCCCACACTACTCCCCCCCACTCTGCGACTCCGCCTCCCCCCCACACTACTCCCCCCCTACTCTGCGACTCCGCCTCCCCCCCCACACTACTCCCCCCCGCTCTGCGACTCCGCTACCCCTCGCTCTACTCCCCCCCACTCTGCGACTCCGCCTCCCCCCCACACTACTCCCCCCCGCTCTGCGACTCCGCTACTCCCCCCCACTCTGCGACTCCGCCTCCCCCCCACACTACTCCCCCCCACTCTGCGACTCCGCCTCCCCCCACACTACTCCCCCCCACTCTGCGACTCCGCCTCCCCCCCACACTACTCCCCCACGCTCTGCGACTCCGCTACTCCCCCCCACTCTGCGACTCCGCCTCCCCCCCACACTACTCCCCCCGCTCTGCGACTCTGCTACTCCCCCCCACTCTGCGACTCCGCCTCCCCCCCACACTACTCCCCCCGCTCTGCGACTCCGCTACTCCCCCCCACTCTGCGACTCCGCCTCCCCCCCCACACTACTCCCCCCCACTCTGCGACTCCGCCTCCCCCCCACACTACTCCCCCCCACTCTGCGACTCCGCCTCCCCCCCACACTACTCCCCCCCACTGTGCGACTCCGCCTCCCCCCACACTACTCCCCCCACTGTGCGACTCTGCCTCCCCCCCACACTACTCCCCCCCACTCTGCGACTCCGCTACTCCCCCCCACTCTGCGACTCCGCCTCCCCCCCACACTACTCCCCCCCGCTCTGCGACTCCGCTACCCCTCGCTCTACTCTCCCACGCTCTGCGACTCCGCTACTCCCCCCCACACTACTCCCCCCACTCTGCGACTCCGCCTCCCCTCCACACTACTCCCCCCCGCTCTGCGACTCCGCTACCCCTCGCTCTACTCTCCCACGCTCTGCGACTCCGCTACTCCCCCCCACACTACTCCCCCCACTCTGCGACTCCGCCTCCCCCCCCACACTACTCCCCCCCGCTCTGCGACTCCACCTCCCCCCCACACTACTCCCCCCCACTCTGCGACTCCGCCTCCCCCCCACACTACTCCCCCCACTCTGCGACTCCGCCTCCCCTCCACACTACTCCCCCCACTCTGCGACTCCGCCTCCCCCCCACACTACTCCCCCCCGCTCTGCGACTCCGCTACTCCCCCCCACTCTGCGACTCCGCCTCCCCCCACACTACTCCCCCGCTCTGCGACTCCACCACTCCCCCCCCGTTCTGCGACTCCGCTACTCCCCCCACTCTACTCCCCCCCGCTCTGCGGCTCCGCTACTTACTCCTACCCACTCTGCGACTCCGCTACTCCGCCCCGCTCTGCGACTCCGCCACTACCTGACTCCGCTACTTCCTCCCCTCCCCATTCTGCCACTTCCATACCTCCCAACTGTCCCTGATTTGGAGCAATGTCCCTCTGTCCCTCTGTCCCTCATTCCTCCTCATTTTGCTCTGATTTATATAGTTGTATATAAAATGCACTTTTTATCTATCAAAAAGTGTTTTCCGGAGCTAAATCTCTCATCCAATTTCTAAATTGCTGCATTTGTAAATTCCAAAAGCCAATATAAAGGAATAGTAATGGAAAAAGCACTTGTGGGTTTAACCAATCATTGTTATTTTTGTACAATACTCCTTTAAGGGGGCGTGGCAGGGGGTGTGTCCTGTGCCTGCATACTTTTACTGATAGGTGTCCCTCATTCCCATCTCAAAAAGTTGGGACGTCTGCTACTTCCAGCCCCCCCCCCGCTCTGTGACTCCGCTACTTCCTGCTCCCTGTTCTGTGACTCCCGCTACTTCCTGCTCCCTGTTCTGTGACTCTACTTCCTGCCCCCCCGCTCTGTGACTCCGCTACTTCCTGCCCCCCCCGCTCTGTGACTCCGCTACTTCCTGCCCCCCCCCCCGCTCTGTGACTCCGCTACTTCCTGCTCCCTGTTCTGTGACTCCGATACTTCCAGCCCCCCCTGCTCTGTAAATCCGCTACTTCCTGCTCCCTGTTCTGTGACTCCGATACTTCCTGCCCCCCCGCTCTGTGACTCTGCTACTTCCTGCCCCCCCTGCTCTGTGACTCCGCTACTTCCTGCTCCCTGTTCTATGACTCCGATACTTCCTGCCCCCCCCGCTCTGTGACTCCGCTACTTCCTGCTCCCTGTTCTGTGACTTCGCTACTTCCTGCTCCCTGTTCTGTGACTCTGCTACTTCCTGCTCCCTGTTCTGTGACTTCGCTACTTCCTGCTCCCTGTTCTGTGACTCTGCTACTTCCTGCTCCCTGTTCTGTGACTTCGCTACTTCCTGCTCCCTGTTCTGTGACTCTGCTACTTCCTGCTCCCTGTTCTGTGACTCTGCTACTTCCAGCTCCCTGTTCTGTGACTCTGCCACTTCCTGCCCCCCCGCTCTGTGACTCCGCTACTTCCTGCCCCCCCCGCTCTGTGACTTCGCTACTTCCAGATCCCTGTTCTGTGACTCCGCTACTTCCTGCTCCCCCGCTCTGTGACTCCGCTACTTCCAGCTCCCTGTTCTGTGACTCTGCTACTTCCTGCTCCCTGTTCTGTAACTCCGCTACTTCCCGCCCCCCCGCTCTGTGACTCCGCTACTTCCTGCCCCCTGCTCTGTGACTCCGCTACTTCCTGCTCCCTGTTCTGTGACTCCGCTACTTCCTGCCCCCCGCTCTGTGACTCCGCTACTTCCTGCCCCCCGCTCTGTGACTCCGCTACTTCCTGCCCCCCCCGCTATGTGACTCCGCTACTTCCTGCCCCCCTGCTATGTGACTCCGCTACTTCCTGCCCCCCTGCTATGTGACTCCGCTACTTCCTGCTCCCTGTCCTGTGACTCCACTACTTCCTGCCCCCCTTCTATGTGACTCCGCTACTTCCTGCCCCCCTGCTATGTGACTCCGCTACTTCCTGCTCCCTGTCCTGTGGACTCCACTACTTCCTGCCCCCCCGCTCTGTGACTCCGCTACTTCCAGCTCCCTGTTCTGTGACTCCGCTACTTCCTGCTCCCTGTTTTGTGACTCTGCTACTTCCTGCCCCCCCCCGCTCTGTGACTCCGCTACTTCCTGCCCCCCGCTCTGTGACTCCGCTACTTCCTGCTCCCTGTTCTGTGACTCCGCTACTTCCTGCCCCCCCGCTCTGTGACTCCGCTACTTCCTGCCCCCCCGCTCTGTGACTCCGCTACTTACCGCCCCCCCGCTATGTGACTCCTCCGCTACATCCTGCCCCCCCGCTATGTGACTCCGCTACTTCCTGCCCCCCGCTCTGTGACTCCGCTACTTCCTGCCCCCCCCATGTGACTCTGCTACTTCCTTCTCCCTGTTCTGTGACTCCGCTACTTCCTGCCCCCCCGCTCTCTGACTCCGCTACTTCCTGCCCCCCGCTCTGTGATTCCGCTACTTCCTGCCCCCCGCTCTGTGACTCCGCTACTTCCTGCCCCCCGCTTGCTCTCTGACTCCGCTACTTCCTGCCCCCCCGCTCTCTGACTCTGCTACTTCCTGCCCCCCCGCTCTGCGACTTCGCTACTTCCTGCCCCCCGCTCTGTGATTCCGCTACTTCCTGCCCCCCGCTCTGTGACTCCGCTACTTCCTGCCACCCGCTTGCTCTCTGACTCCGCTACTTCCTGCCCCCCGCTCTCTGACTCCGCTACTTCCTGCCCCCCCACTCTGCGACTTCGCTAATTCCTGCCCCCTGCTCTGTGACTTCGCTACTTCCTGCCCCCCGCTATGTGACTCTGCTACTTCCTTCTCCCTGTTCTGTGACTCCGCTACTTCCTGCCCCCCCTGCTCTCTGACTCCGCTACTTCCTGCCCCCCGCTCTGTGATTCCGCTACTTCCTGCCCCCCCGCTCTGTGATTCCGCTACTTCCTGCCCCCCGCTTGCTCTCTGACTCCGCTACTTCCTGCCCCCCGCTCTCTGACTCCGTTACTTCCTGCCCCCCCGCTCTGCGACTTTGCTACTTCCTACCCCCCTGCTCTGTGACTCCGCTACTTCCTGCCCCCTGCTCTGTGACTCTGCTACTTCCTGCCCCCCGCTTGCTCTCTGACTCCGCTACTTCCTGCCCCCCCGCTCTCTGACTCCGCTACTTCCTGCCCCCCCGCTCTGTGACTCCGCTACTTCCTGCCCCCCCGCCTCTGCAATTTTGCTACTTCCTGCCCCCCTGCTCTGTGACTCTGCTACTTCCTGCCCCCTGCTCTGTGACTCTGCTACTTCCTGCCCCCCGCTTGCTCTCTGACTCCGCTACTTCCTGCCCCCCCGCTCTCTGACTCCGCTACTTCCTGCCCCCCGCTCTGTGACTCCGCTACTTCCTGCCCCCCGGCTCTCTGACTCGCTACTTCCTGCCCCCCCCCCGCTCTGCGATTTCGCTACTTCCTGCCCCCCTGCTCTGTGACTCCGCTACTTCCTTCCCCTCCCCCGCTCTGTGACTCCGCTACTTCCTGACCCTGGCTGCTCTGCGACTCCGGGAAGCCTAATATTAAATACTCCATTGTGTTGTGGAGATTTTTATTAATGTATGTTGTCAGACGCCCCCCAGTGTCGGTTTTGCTGTAATGCGCTCATGTGAGGGAATTCGCACATACAGACGGTGGTGGTAACCTTCCCATAGACACGGAGGATCTGTTTGCACTTTTAGGGATGATCGTTTATGCCTCACCAAGGGACTGGCCACCTCATGGCGATCGCATCTAATCTCCTAAGTAAGCAGATCTGCGTACATGGGAACCATAGTATAACCATACAGAGTGATGGCCCACTGAGCCATGATAGAGTACGTCTCACGTCATTGGTAGAGGTGGGAATGTGCACACGATCGTGTTCAGAGCTCTGTAATGTTCAAATTGTGAGTCACAAGAAGCTGACCACATGGCTCTGCACACGTCACTACTGGAATTCTATATGAATATATACAAGTGTCTGATTGGCTGATTCTGAAGCCACCACCTTCCTTTGTTATTCATGTTTACAGTATAAATAAAGCAATAGATCATCCTATGGAGGATTCTGCTGAGCTCAGCGTTATCCCAGCGTCTGTCTGTGTTACTTGGAGATATACAAGCGCACTTTCTTGGCATTATATATAAGAGAGCTGTGATTGTGCTCATTAGCGCACGGAATTATTTGCTTATAGGAGAATCTTTCATTAATCCACAACAAACGTCGCTTTCTAGGGATCCAATGTGTGCCGAGATTTATAAAGGGGACCCAATAGAGGACTGCTAGATCTATAAGTTATGTTTGGAAATAAATCTGATTGGTTGCTGCAGGTAAGTGTCTACTGTTGCCCTGGCTATCCAGAATTCTGTAATAAAAAGACATGTGAGGCGGCTGAGTGATCCAACCTGGGAAGGACCGCCTCCGGTGGGCGGAGTTTCTTACCTCCATCCTGGGAGTTCATGATGTTGAGGGCGAAAAGCATGGCGTTGGAGAAGGCGGTGGCCTCTTCCTTGCTGGCGAAGTTCAGACCGTACACCTGGCGGGCGTCCCTCCATTGGTGGAAGGTGGGCGTGGCCTGATTGTATTTCAGTCCTTTCACCAGCGAATAGTTAATGACGACCTGAAAGCGAAAGAAATGAGAGATCATTACCCGGGAAAGTCACCGAGACGAGTGACACCAATGGAGTCAAAGAAAACATGACAGGTCACCAGAGATTCCCATAGAACATCGAGTCCCAAACTTCCCTTCAGACTGAGCCCAGTGAGTGTAGAAAATGCCCCGGTATCAGTGGGAGGAATAGTGTCCCATCATTGGTATCAGTGGGGGGAATAGTGTCCCATCATTGGTATCAGTGGGGGGAATAGTGTCATATCATTGGTATCAGTGGGAGGAATAGTGTCCCATCATTGGTGTCAGTGGGAGGAATAGTGCCCCATCATTGGTATCAGTGGGGGGAATAGTGTCCCATCATTGGTGTCAGTGGGAGGAATAGTGTCCCATCATTGGTGTCAGTGGGAGGAATAGTGTCCCATCATTGGTGTCAGTGGGAGGAATAGTGTCCCATCATTGGTGTCAGTGGGAGGAATAGTGTCCCATCATTGGTATCAGTGGGGGGAATAGTGTCCTATCATTGGTATCAGTGGGAGGAATAGTGTCCCATCATTGGTGTCAGTGGGAGGAATAGTGTCCCATCATTGGTGTCAGTGGGAGGAATAGTGTCCCATCATTGGTGTCAGTGGGAGGAATAGTGTCCCATCATTGGTGTCAGTGGGAGGAATAGTGTCCCATCATTGGTATCAGTGGGGGGAATAGTGTCCTATCATTGGTATCAGTGGGAGGAATAGTGTCCCATCATTGGTGTCAGTGGGAGGAATAGTGTCCCATCATTGGTATCAGTGGGAGGAATAGTGTCCCATCATTGGTATCAGTGGGAGGAATAGTGCCCCATCATTGGTATCAGTGGGAGGAATAGTGTCCCATCATTGGTATCAGTGGGAGGAATAGTGTCCCATCATTGGTATCAGTGGGGGGAATAGTGTCCCATCATTGGTATCAGTGGGAGGAATAGTGCCCCATCATTGGTATCAGTGGGAGGAATAGTGTCCCATCATTGGTATCAGTGGGGGGAATAGTGTCCCATCATTGGTATCAGTGGGAGGAATAGTGCCCCATCATTGGTATCAGTGGGGGGAATAGTGTCCCATCATAGGTGTCAGTGGGAGGAATAGTGTCCCATCATTGGTATCAGTGGGGGGAATAGTGTCCCATCATAGGTATCAGTGGGAGGAATAGTGCCCCATCATTGGTATCAGTGGGGGGAATAGTGTCCCATCATAGGTGTCAGTGGGAGGAATAGTGTCCCTTCATTGGTATCAGTGGGAGGAATAGTGTCCTATCATTGGTATCAGTGGGGGGGAATAGTGTCCCATCATTGGTATCAGTGGGAGGAATAGTGCCCCATCATTGGTATCAGTGGGGGGAATAGTGTCCCATCATAGGTGTCAGTGGGAGGAATAGTGTCCCTTCATTGGTATCAGTGGGAGGAATAGTGTCCTATCATTGGTATCAGTGGGAGGAATAGTGTCCCATCATTGGTATCAGTGAGAGGAATAGTGCCCCATCATTGGTATCAGTGGGGGGAATAGTGTCCTATCATTGGTATCAGTGGGAGGAATAGTGTCCCATCATTGGTATCAGTGAGAGGAATAGTGTCCCATCATTGGTATCAGTGGGAGGAATAGTGTCCCATCATTGGTATCAGTGGGAGGAATAGTGCCCCTTCATTGGTATCAGTGGGAGGAATAGTGTCCCATCATTGGTATCAGTGGGGGGAATAGTGTCCCATCATTGGTATCAGTGGGAGGAATAGTGCCCCATCATTGGTATCAGTGGGAGGAATAGTGTCCCATCATTGGTGTCAGTAGGAGGGATAGTGTCCCATCATTGGTATCAGTGGGAGGAATACTGTCCCATCATTGGTATCAGTGGGAGGAATAGTGCCCCATCATTGGTATCAGTGGGAGGAATAGTGTCCCATCATTGGTATCAGTGGGAGGAATAGTGTCCCATCATTGGTATCAGTGGGAGGAATAGTGTCCCATCATTGGTATCAGTGGGAGGAATAGTGTCCCATCATTGGTGTCAGTGGGAGGAATAGTGCCCCATCATTGATATCAGTGGGAGGAATAGTGTCCCATCATTGGTGTCAGTGGGAGGAATAGTGTCCCATCATTGGTGTCAGTGGGAGGAATAGCGCCCCATCATTGGTATCAGTGGGAGGAATAGTGTCCCATCATTGGTATCAGTGGGAGGAATAGTGTCCCATCATTGGTATCAGTGGGAGGAATAGTGTCCCATCATTGGTGTCAGTGGGAGGAATAGTGTCCCATCATTGGTGTCAGTGGGAGGAATAGTGTCCCATCATTGGTGTCAGCGGGAGGAATAGTGCCCCATCATTGGTATCAGTGGTAGGAATAGTGTCCCATCATTGGTATCAGTGGGAGGAATAGTGTCCCATCATTGGTATCAGTGGGAGGAATAGTGCCCCATCATTGGTGTCAGTGGTAGGAATAGTGCCCCATCATTGGTATCAGTGGGAGGAATAGTGTCCCATCATTGGTGTCAGTGGGAGGAATAGTGCCCCATCATTGGTGTCAGTGGTAGGAATAGTGCCCCATCATTGGTATCAGTGGGAGGAATAGTGTCCCATCATTGGTGTCAGTGGGAGGAATAGTGCCCCATCATTGGTGTCAGTGGTAGGAATAGTGCCCCATCATTGGTATCAGTGGGAGGAATAGTGCCCCATCATTGGTATCAGTGGGAGGAATAGTGTCCCATCATTGGTGTCAGTGGGAGGAATAGTGCCCCATCATTGGTATCAGTGGGAGGAATAGTGTCCCATCATTGGTATCAGTGAGAGGAATAGTGCCCCATCATTGGTATCAGTGGGAGGAATAGTGTCCTATCATTGGTATCAGTGGGAGGAATAGTGTCCCATCATTGGTGTCAGTGGGAGGAATAGTGTCCCATCATTGGTGTCAGTGGGAGGAATAGTGCCCCATCATTGGTATCAGTGGGAGGAATAGTGTCCCATCATTGGTGTCAGTGGGAGGAATAGTGCCCCATCATTGGTGTCAGTGGGAGGAATAGTGTCCCATCATTGGTATTAGTGGGGGGGGGAATAGTGTCCCATCATTGGTATTAGGGGGGGGGGGAATAGTGTCCCATCATTGGTGTCAGTGGGAGGAATAGTGTCCCATCATTGGTGTCAGTGGGAGGAATAGTGTCCCATCGTTGGTATCAGTGGGAGGAATAGTGCCCCATCATTGGTATCAGTGGGAGGAATAGTGCCCCATCATTGGTGTCAGTGGTAGGAATAGTGCCCCATCATTGGTATCAGTGGGAGGAATAGTGTCCCATCATTGGTATCAGTGGGAGGAATAGTGTCCCATCGTTGGTATCAGTGGGAGGAATAGTGTCCCATCGTTGGTGTCAGTGGGAGGAATAGTGTCCCATCGTTGGTGTCAGTGGGAGGAATAGTGTCCCATCATTGGTGTCAGTGGGAGGAATAGTGCCCCATCATTGGTGTCAGTGGTAGGAATAGTGCCCCATCATTGGTATCAGTGGGAGGAATAGTGTCCCATCATTGGTGTCAGTGGGAGGAATAGTGCCCCATCATTGGTGTCAGTGGTAGGAATAGTGCCCCATCATTGGTATCAGTGGGAGGAATAGTGCCCCATCATTGGTATCAGTGGGAGGAATAGTGTCCCATCATTGGTGTCAGTGGGAGGAATAGTGTCCCATCATTGGTATTAGTGGGGGGGGAATAGTGTCCCATCATTGGTATTAGTGGGGGGGGGGGGGGAATAGTGTCCCATCATTGGTATTAGTGGGGGGGGGGAATAGTGTCCCATCATTGGTATTAGTGGGGGGGGGGAATAGTGTCCCATCATTGGTATTAGTGGGGGGGGGGGGAATAGTGTCCCATCATTGGTGTCAGTGGGTGGAATAGTGTCCCATCATTGGTATCAGTGGGAGGAATAGTGCCCCATCATTGGTATCAGTGGGAGGAATAGTGTCCCATCATTGGTGTCAGTGGGAGGAATAGTGCCCCATCATTGGTATCAGTGGGAGGAATAGTGCCCCATCATTGGTATCAGTGGGAGGAATAGTGTCCCATCATTGGTGTCAGTGGTAGGAATAGTGCCCCATCATTGGTATCAGTGGGAGGAATAGTGCCCCATCATTGGTATCAGTGGGAGGAATAGTGTCCCATCATTGGTGTCAGTGGGAGGAATAGTGCCCCATCATTGGTATCAGTGGGAGGAATAGTGTCCCATCATTGGTATCAGTGGGAGGAATAGTGTCCCATCATTGGTATCAGTGGGAGGAATAGTGTCCCATCATTGGTATCAGTGGGAGGAATAGTGCCCCATCATTGGTATCAGTGGGAGGAATAGTGTCCCATCATTGGTATTAGTGGGGGGGGGGAATAGTGTCCCATCATTGGTATTAGTGGGGGGGGAATAGTGTCCCATCATTGGTATTAGTGGGGGGGGGGAATAGTGTCCCATCATTGGTGTCAGTGGGTGGAATAGTGTCCCATCATTGGTATCAGTGGGAGGAATAGTGCCCCATCATTGGTATCAGTGGGAGGAATAGTGTCCCATCATTGGTGTCAGTGGGAGGAATAGTGCCCCATCATTGGTATCAGTGGGAGGAATAGTGCCCCATCATTGGTATCAGTGGGAGGAATAGTGTCCCATCATTGGTGTCAGTGGTAGGAATAGTGCCCCATCATTGGTATCAGTGGGAGGAATAGTGCCCCATCATTGGTATCAGTGGTAGGAATAGTGCCCCATCATTGGTATCAGTGGGAGGAATAGTGCCCCATCATTGGTATCAGTGGGAGGAATAGTGCCCCATCATTGGTATCAGTGGGAGGAATAGTGTCCCATCATTGGTATCAGTGGGAGGAATAGTGTCCCATCATTGGTATTAGTGGGAGGAATAGTGTCCCATCATTGGTATCAGTGGGAGGAATAGTGCCCCATCATTGGGATCAGTGGGAGGAATAGTGCTCCATCATTGGTATCAGTGGGAGGAATAGTGTCCCATCATTGGTATCAGTGGGAGGAATAGTGCCCCATCATTGGTATCAGTGGGAGGAATAGTGCCCCATCATTGGTATCAGTGGGTGGAATAGTGCTCCATCATTGGTGTCAGTGGGAGGAATAGTGCCCCATCATTGGTGTCAGTGGGAGGAATAGTGTCCCATCATTGGTGTCAGTGGGAGGAATAGTGTCCCATCATTGGTGTCAGTGGGAGGAATAGTGTCCCATCATTGGTGTCAGTGGGAGGAATAGTGTCCCATCATTGGTGTCAGTGGGAGGAATAGTGTCCCATCATTGGTGTCAGTGGGGGGAATAGTGTCCCATCATTGGTATTAGTGGGGGGGGAATAGTGTCCCATCATTGGTATTAGTGGGGGGGGGAATAGTGTCCCATCATTGGTGTAAGTGGTGGGAATAGTGTCCCATCATTGGTGTAAGTGGTGGGAATAGTGTCCCATCATTGGTATCAGTGGGAGGAATAGTGTCCCATCATTGGTGTCAGTGGGGGGAATAGTGTCCCATCATTGGTATTAGTGGGGGGGGAATAGTGTCCCATCATTGGTATTAGTGGGGGGGGGGAATAGTGTCCCATCATTGGTGTAAGTGGTGGGAATAGTGTCCCATCATTGGTGTAAGTGGTGGGAATAGTGTCCCATCATTGGTGTCAGTGGGAGGAATAGTGTCCCATCATTGGTGTCAGTGGGAGGAATAGTGTCCCATCATTGGTATCAGTGGGAGGAATAGTGTCCCATCATTGGTGTCAGTGGGAGGAATAGTGCCCCATCATTGGTATCAGTGGGAGGAATAGTGTCCCATCATTGGTATCAGTGGGAGGAATAGTGCCCCATCATTGGTATCAGTGGGAGGAATAGTGTCCCATCATTGATATCAGTGGGAGGAATAGTGTCCCATCATTGGTGTCAGTGGGGGGAATAGTGTCCCATCATTGGTGTCAGTGGGAGGAATAGTGTCCCATCATTGGTATCAGTGGGAGGAATAGTGTCCCATCATTGGTATCAGTGGGGGGGGGGAATAGTGTCCCATCATTGGTATCAGTGGGGGGGGGAATAGTGTCCCATCATTGATATCAGTGGGAGGAATAGTGCCCCATCATTGGTGTCAGTGGGAGGAATAGTGCCCCATCATTGGTATCAGTGGGAGGAATAGTGCCCCATCATTGGTGTCAGTGGGAGGAATAGTGCCCCATCATTGGTATCAGTGGGAGGAATAGTGCCCCATCATTGGTATCAGTGGGAGGAATAGTGTCCCATCATTGGTATCAGTGGGAGGAATAGTGTCCCATCATTGGTGTCAGTGGGGGGAATAGTGTCCCATCATTGGTATCAGTGGGAAGAATAGTGTCCCATCATTGGTATCAGTGGGTGGGGGGAATAGTGTCCCATCATTGGTATCAGTGGGGGGGGGGGGAATAGTGTCCCATCATTGGTATCAGTGGGGGGGATAGTGTCCCATCATTGGTGTCAGTGTAAGGAATAGTGCCCCATCATTGGTATCAGTGGGAGGAATAGTGTCCCATCATTGGTGTCAGTGGGAGGAATAGTGTCCTATCATTGGTGTTAGTGGAAGGAATAGTGCCCCATCATTGGTGTTAGTGGGAGGAATAGTGCCCCACCCATCATTGGAGCACAGGTGTGTCAGGAGGAAGGTGTCTCTGGAGCTCCTCCAGGTGATCGGTGTGAGAGGGGAGTGGTGGTGAAATCTCTCCCAGCTCTCCTGGCTCCTTTCTGGGGAAGCCATGGAGACCAGCGGGGCCTCTCCTGCTGGAAGCTCTCAGCCATCTCCTGGGCCATCGGGTGACATGCCTGCCCCTGTACAAGCCGATCTTTCTACCCCTGGTGAGGATGAAGGTTCCGAAGCCATTCGGGAGCGAGTGGTGGCCGGGATTAAGGTCCTAAATAGGGAGAGGGATAAGCTTTACAAGTTACGAGCGGAGGTGAAGCGTCTGCGAAGGCAGCGGGAGGGCTTACACAGCCAGAGACGTGGATCCATGGATCCGGAGATCCAGTTGGCCAAAGTCCGTGTGGACCATCAGGAGACCATTGTGGCCATGATGGAAGGCAGAGATGGGCCATTTAAGGAGAAGTTTGGAAATGACAGGAGGTTTGGAAGGATGACAAAGATGGAGGTGGAGGAGGAGACCCCCAGTTCTGACCCCCTGCCCCCTCAGGGAGAGGTAAGCAGCCCCATGCCTTCCCAGGACTCAGGAGGTATGCTCAGGGCCATCCAGGTAATGGAGTCTCCTATGCGGAGGAATCAGTTAATGTTTAATGAGGAGGACATTACTGATGATGTACCTGATAAGGTAAAGACTGCCAAGTCCCATGTTGTGGATAAGACTGTTTTTGTGCCTTTCAACACTGACAATGTGCCTAATGACAATCAGGCTGCTGATCCTGTGTGCAGCAATGTTGTGCCTGCTGATGCTGCAATGCAGAAAGAGTTACTTTTAAAAAATGTCATTTCTGTAGAAGAACCACAGGTGTCAGCAGAGCCCATTAACCCTTCTTTAGCTGAGTCCAAAGCTGTTTGCCCCACTGCTGCTGAGGACTCTACAGCGCAGCATCAGGAGACAGCTGGTATTGCAGCAGAAACTGTGACCTTTCCTGATGGGAAATTGAATATTGCTGTGACTGATAACAATCACCCCAGTATCAGTGTGATGGACAATCGTCCTGCTACGGATTCTGCCAGTTCAGTTCAGAGAGTTGATAATGATGTACAGACTAATGTGACTTCAGTGTGGGGCCTTGGCCCTGATAAACCTACGTTTGCTCAGGTGGTACGCTCTGCTCCTGGTAGCTCTGCTACAGGCTACCACTTTGAGCACCCCAGGATCTGGTCTTGGGTCTCTGGCTTCTGCTGGGGGTCCCAGACGTAATGTTGTTATTCTGAAATGGGAAGGTGGTGCGATCCCTCCAGCACGGCGTGCAGTGGTGGATTTGATTTTAGAGATGGGTTTTGGGGCAAATGATCTGTATGCCTTTATACATGTAGCTGGGACACGGGAGTATACAGTTAGCTTCACCAGGCCAGAGGGTCTTGACCTGTTCTGGGAGCGATATGAGGCTCGGTGCAGGTCAAGACCTGAATGGGAAGGTCTGGCCCCAGTTGCAGTTTCTCAGAGGTCAACAGTAAAAAAAATCACAATTATCCTCACCAATGAGAGTGTTCCTGCTCGGGATCTAGAGGTCTGGTTAAGGAACTATGGTGAGGTTTTGACTAAGCCCAATAAAATCCTTGATGAACGTAACATCTGGACTGGGGGTTGGTCAGTTACAGTCAGGTTGGCCAGGGATGGGAATGTTGTCCGTCACCTGCCCTCCTCAGCTTTTATAGGGAGGGATAGGATGACTATTTTTTACCCTGGTCAGCCGAAGCTGTGTCACCGCTGTGGAGAAAAGGGGCATTTGAGTTCCTCCTGTTCAGCCTTGATATGTTCAGTGTGTCGGGGTCAGGGTCATATGGCCAAGGACTGCACCGAGATGATCAGGTGCAACCTGTGCCTGCGCCTTGGCCACCCCTACAGCAGATGTCATGAAGCCTGGCACAATATGGAGAAGGAGGTAATAGATGACTTGTCAAGGCTGGACGGGATGGAGGGTGAGGCCCCTGGTGTACCATCCTCCTCTGCGGTGACCGACTCCCCTGGTCCTGCTCAGGAT
Organism: Aquarana catesbeiana; assembly: GCA_037953035.1. NCBI lineage: Eukaryota > Metazoa > Chordata > Amphibia > Anura > Ranidae > Aquarana > Aquarana catesbeiana. The sequence goes on along the minus strand of JBBHAA010003672.1, from coordinate 81,814 downwards.
CCCTCCCCAGTTCCTGTGGCCACCCCTCCTGTATCTGTAAGTATTCCTTCTGTATCTGTATCTGTGTCCCCCCAGCCTACTGTACCCTCTCCTCTTGTGTCAGAACCTTCCAAGTCTGTGCCCCCTGAGTCAGTTCCCCCCCAGGAGTCTACCCCTCCTAAGTCTGACTCAAAGGGAGCACCCCCCCCCACCAGGAGTGGTAACATGTACTAAAAAGGTTGCTTCTTCCTCTGTAAAGAAGTCTTGTGGAAAGACTTCACAGAAAAAAGTAACAGATGAGGGCATCTCTGAAGCTGACCTGCAGTACCTGGAGGAGAGAAGGAAGGTTGGGAAGCGGAAGAAGCAGGTGGTGAGGGCGGAACAGGCTCCAGTGCCTGTCTCCAACCGTTATAGGTCCTCTAATTGGGATATTTCTTCATCTGGAGCTTCTTCGGAGCGAAGTTCTGATTCTGAAATGGAGTTTGAGGCGGCCTCAAGAAAGAGAGAGGCTTCTGGTGATGAGCAGCAGAGGGGAGCTAAGAAGCAAACCACCCAATAACCCAAATGGCGGTTCCCCCTCCGTTAAAAGTGGTGACAATAAATGTCGCCAGCATTAAGTCAGTAAGAGCTCGTTCTATGGCCTTCTTTTTGTTCAGCCAATTAGATGCTGAAATTTTATTTTTGCAAGAGACTAGGCTCACCTCCTTGGCAGATATTCATATGGCCAAGAGAGAGTGGAGGTATGGTCCATCTTACTGGTCTCTTGCGGCCGAGCCTTACGGCGGTGTGGCGGTGTTGTTTAAAACCGGCATGGTAACTGTCCGGCGGGTTATTGAGGTGGAGATTGGGAGATGTATGGTCTTAGACGTCCTTGTGGGAGGGCAGGACCTGCGCCTAATTAATGTTTATGGGCCGCACACAAAGTGGGACAGGAAATGCCTTTTTACAAGGATCAAGCCATTTCTTTTTACATCCCGGCAAGTGGTCTTTGGAGGTGACTTCAATACAGTAACTAGGCCCAAGGACAGGAAGGACTTCAAGGACAGGCTGGGATATGATAGCGTTTTTTTAAATAGTATGGTTAGGGATGCTGGTCTTGTGGATGTGCACATTAAGCACCTCCCGGATGACACCGGGTTCACCTTTCATCGAGGTAATAGTCAGAGTAGAATAGATAGGTTTTTTTTTTAAGGAGACCTCTGCTTTCTCACCCCCGGTGGTGCAGGCAGTAGAGTTCTCTGATCACTGTATGCTATCTGTGGTCCTGAATGCTTCAGACGCCCCTCAGAGGGGTAAGGGCATCTGGAGATTGAATTCGACTCTACTCAAGGAAGAACATGTTAGACAATCCTTTGAGGAATTCTTTCAGGCACAGGTGACCATCCTGGACTTTTGTAGCAGCAAGGCTGAGTGGTGGGAGCTGACCAAAAAGAGGATTGCTGGATTCTTCAGGGGCCTAGCCAATAGAAAGCAGTTTAATAAATACATGACCTACCAACGTTTACGGAGGAAGCTGGATATTCTTGTCTCGAGAGGAGGAGATCCTGGGGCAATCTCCGAAGTGAAACTCCTTCTCAGGAAGTGTCAATATGACCGGCATGCCTCTTTGGTTCTGGAGAGGGACTATGGGAAGTACCACTCGCCTGACCCTTACCAGAACTGCAAACAAGGTGTAGCTGTTAAAACGGTCGTTGGCCTTAAGGACAGTACAGGTTCCTTGACAAAGTCCAGGTCAGGGATCCTGGAGGTCGTGAGGTCCTTTTATGCTGACCTTCTGGGGAGGAAAGAGCTTGACCGTGACAAGATGGAAAGCTTTTTGGACTCTACTCCAGGTCTAAATGATGAAGATGTCCCATTGATGAATTTGACAGAGGAGATCACAGTTGAAGAGGTGATAAGGGCAATTGAACAACTTGCCATCAAAAAGTCACCTGGACCGGATGGCTTGACGGCTGAGTTTTACAAAGCTTTTAAGCCTATTCTGGCCCCACATTTGGTAGAGGTTTTTAACAGTTGCCTTGCAGAGGGGGTACTTCCCCCTTCCATGAGGCACTCAGCTGTGATTCTTCTTTCAAAGGGTAAAGATCCTTCGATGATTGAGAATTGGCGCCCCATCAGCCTTCTTAATGTCGATAGAAAGATACTGGCAAAGATCATTTTCTGGCGCCTATCGTCAGTAGCAGTGTCTTTGCTTTCTCGCCATCAGCACTGTTCGGTCCAGGGTAGGTGCACCTTCACAGCAGTTTTAGCTGTCCGGGAGGCCTTGGAGCGATGCAGGGCTGCAGGCTGGGGAAAGTATTTGCTGACATTGGATCAGGCAAAAGCTTTTGATCGTGTTAACCATGAGTACCTGTGGTTGCTCCTTAGTAAGTACGGTCTGCCGGGTGGTTTTGTCGATTGGTTAAAAGTCTTGTATGAGGGGGCAGAGAGCTTTCCTCTTGTTAATGGTTGGGTTGGGCAGTCCTTTGAGGTTGGCTCCGGGGTGCGCCAGGGTTGTCCCCTGAGTCCCCTGCTCTATGTGTTTGCAATCGACCCCTTCATCAGGAGGCTAGAGAGCGGCATGTTGTGTGGGGTGCCAGTGGGGCTTCCGGGTGAGCCGCCTTTGAGGGTTGTTGCCTATGCGGACGATGTGTCGGTGATTGTCACTGGGGCGGATGAAGCAGAGGAGGTGGTCTCTCTGACATCACAGTATTCTGAAGCATCAGGCTCCAAGATCAATCAGGAAAAGAGTGAAGTTTTCTGGATGGGAAAGGAAGGTGAGGGGTTTGATCTCCCGGACACCTTTCCAGTGCCCCAGGAAAGAATTAAGATTTTAGGCATTGAATTTGGACCTGGCGATTATGGCCTAAAAAACTGGGAAGGCAGACTGGAAATTGCCAATACTAAGGTGGTCAGCTGGAAGAGATGGAAGTTATCTATGAGGGAAAGGGTTGATCTGATTAAGACTTACCTGATTCCGATCTTCTTGTATGTCAGCTTTGTCTGCATCTTGCCAGTGTCTCTCTATGCTAGGGTCAGTAGTGTGTTCTTCCAGATGTTGTGGGGGAACAGACTGAACCCCATCAAGAGGAATGTCACCTATCTATCCAGGAGGGAGGGTGGCTTAGGTATGGTCAACCCAGTTCTTTTCTTTTCACTGCTTTTTCTCAAGTTTAATATTGGTAATATGCTTGCAGTGGAACCTCCTGGATGGGTAGGCATATTTAGATCTTGGTTTAGGCCTTTTCTACGACTTTGGGAAGAAGGTGGCCAAGTGAAGAATCTCAGGAGTCATCGTGGTCAGCTACCAGCCTATGTCGCTCCGTGCCTGAAGTTACTACGGCAGTGGCGATTGTCGGCTGAAGATCTCAGATCGGTTCCGAGGAAAGTCCTTATGAGTCGAGTCTTGAGCTAAGTTTTTCATGACCCACTGGCCTTAAGGGATTGCCCAGGCCCAGTTTTGAGGGCAGGGTTAAGACTTATTAATTTGGACAGAGTACCCCCTAAATTCAGGGATCTGGCCTGGTTGTGCTTCCATGGGAGACTCTATGTTAGGGGCAATTTGAAATTCCGCAGTGGGGTGGATCGTAGCTGTCCTCGGGAGGAGTGTGCAGGTGAGGAGGAGACTATGGACCATTTTCTGCTTCATTGCCCTTTTAACATAGAGGTGTACAAACAGGTGGGACGGGCCCTCGGTGTCCCTTTCCTCTCCAGGCTGGGTTATGCTGAGTGGGTGTACGGAGCATTCAATACTGGTGGGGTTTTTTGTTTAGATACACTGTTTTTAGTTAGCCTAGTAGTCCGTTATTTCACTTGGAATGCACGGTGTCAGGTCAGCATTTGGCATAAAATCCTTCCTGTTCAGGTGGTGGTGTATGACATTCTGCATGAGGTGGAGAAGATTCGGGTACTTGAGAGAGACAAGCGGAGTCAGGGGGCTTGGTTGAAGGCGTGGAGGGGTTTCAAGCCTCCCTGACTGCCAGGAGTCTCTTTCCCGGGTGTGGCTGTCTGTCTCTTATCACCCTAGATTATTATTTTTTTTGGATTAATTTTTGATAAATGGCTGTGTACATAGGTGATGGGTTGTGCCTCTTAGGCCCTCTCTGCTGCTTTATGTAAATAATTTTGGTAATGGATTATGTATATATTGTATATATTCTGAACATGGATGTGTATTCCTTGGATTTATGTTGAAGTTTTGTACTATGGTTTTGTTTTTTACTTTTGTATAAAATTGGTTGCTTGATTCTTTTAATAAAAGATCAATAGTGTCCCATCATTGGTGTCAGTGGGAGGAATAGTGTCCCATCATTGGTGTCAGTGGGAGGAATAGTGTCCCATCATTGGAATCAGTGGGAGGAATAGTGTCCCATCATTGGTGTCAGTGGGAGGAATAGTGTCCCATCATTGGTATCAGTGGGAGGAATAGTGTCCCATCATTGGTATCAGTGGGAGGAATAGTGCCCCATCATTGGTGTCAGTGGGAGGAATAGTGTCCCATCATTGGTATCAGTGGGTGGAATAGTGTCCCATCATTGGTGTCAGTGGGGGGAATAGTGTCCCATCATTGGTGTCAGTGGGAGGAATAGTGTCCCATCATTGGTATCAGTGGGAGGAATAGTGTCCCATCATTGGTATCAGTGGGAGGAATAGTGCCCCATCATTGGTATCAGTGGGAGGAATAGTGTCCCATCATTGGTATCAGTGGGAGGAATAGTGCCCCATCATTGGTATCAGTGGGGGGGAATAGTGTCCCATCATTGGTGTCAGTGGGAGGAATAGTGTCCCATCATTGGTGTCAGTGGGAGGAATAGTGCCCCATCATTGGTGTCAGTGGGAGGAATAGTGCCCCATCATTGGTATCAGTGGGAGGAATAGTGCCCCATCATTGGTATCAGTGGGAGGAATAGTGCCCCATCATTGGTATCAGTGGGGGGGAATAGTGTCCCATCATTGGTGTCAGTGGGAGGAATAGTGTCCCATCATTGGTGTCAGTGGGAGGAATAGTGTCCCATCATTGGTATCAGTGGGAGGAATAGTGCCCCATCATTGGTATCAGTGGGAGGAATAGTGTCCCATCATTGGTATCAGTGGGAGGAATAGTGCCCCATCATTGGTGTCAGTGGGAGGAAGAGTGCCCCATCATTGGTATCAGTGGGGGGGAATAGTGTCCCATCATTGGTGTCAGTGGGAGGAATAGTGTCCCATCATTGGTGTCAGTGGGAGGAATAGTGTCCCATCATTGGTGTCAGTGGGAGGAATAGTGCCCCACCTTTGGTATCAATAGGAGGAATAGTGTCCCATCATTGGTATCAGTGGGAGGAATAGTGTCCCATTATTGGTATCAGTGGGAGGAATAGTGCCCCATCATTGGTGTCAGTGGGAGGAATAGTGCCCCATCATTGGTGTCAGTGGGAGGAATAGTGTCCCATCATTGGTGTCAGTGGGAGGAATAGTGCCCCACCTTTGGTATCAATAGGAGGAATAGTGCCCCATCATTGGTATCACTGGGGGGAATAGTGCCCCATCATTGGTGTCACTGGGGGGAATAGTGCCCCATCATTGGGGTCAGTGGGGGGGGGGGGGAATAGTGCCCCATCATGTGGAAAGGGTGGCCTGTGCGGGGGGAACAGAGCTGGGGGAACACTTGGATTTTTTGAGTGGGGATTACTCTGGAAATATAAAAAAAAAGGAGAACGGCCATAAGAGTGAGTGCCACCCACCATAGAGAGCGTTACAACATATCACCAAAAGTATTGGGACGCCTGCCTTTACACACACATGACCTTTAATGACATCCCAGTCTTAGTCCGGAGGGTTCAATATTGAGTTGGCTCCGCCCTTTGCAGCTATAACAGCTTCACCTCTTCTGGGAAGGCCGTCCACAAGGTTTAGGAGGGTGTCTATGGGAATGTTTGACCATTCTTCCAGAAGAGCATTTGTGAGGTCAGGCACTGATGTTGGATGAGAAGGTCTGGCTCATAGTCTCCACTCTAATTCATCCCAAAGGTGTTCTATCAGGTTGAGGTCAGGACTCTGTGCAGGCCAGTCAAGTTCCGCCACCCCAAACTCGCTCATCCATGTCTTTATGGACCTTGCTTTGTGCACTGGTGGGCAGTCATGTTGGAACAGGAAGGGGCCGTCCCCAAACTCCTCCCACAAAGTTGGGAGCATGAAATTGTCCAAAATGTCTTGGTATGCTGACGCCTTAAGAGTTCCCTTCACTGGAACTAAGGGGCCAACCCCTGAAAAACAACCCCCACCATAATCCCCCCTCCCCCCCATAATCCCCCCTCCTCCCCACACCATAACATAATCCCCCCCACACCATAATCCCCCCTCCCCCCGGCACCATAATCCCCATAATTTACACAGCACTTTACATATACATTGTACATTCACATCAGTCCCCGCCCTCAAGGAGCTTCCAATCTAATGTCCCAACTCACATTCATATACCGGGGACAATTTAGAGAGGATCCAATTAACCTCCCAGCATGTCTTTGTAGTGTGGGAGGAAACCCAACACAGGGAGAACATGCAAACTCCAGGCAGATGGTGTCATGGTCGGCATTTGAACCATGGACCCTTTTTGCTGCTAGGTGAAAGTGCGACCCACTACACCACTGTGCTCCCCACTACACCACTGTGCCTCCCACTACACCACTGTGCTCCCCGCTACACCACTGTGCTCCCCGCTACACCACTGTGCTCCCCGCTACACCACTGTGCTGCCCGCTACACCACTGTGCCGCCCACTACACCACTGTGCTGCCCGCTACACCACTGTGCTCCCCGCTACACCACTGTGCCGCCCACTACACCACTGTGCTCCCCGCTACACCACTGTGCTCCCCGCTACACCACTGTGCCGCCCACTACACCACTGTGCCGCCCACTACACCACTGTGCCGCCCACTACACCACTGTGCCGCCCACTACACCACCGTGCTCCCCACTACACCACCGTCCCGCCCACTACACCACTGCGCCACCCACTACACCACTGCGCCCCCCACTACACCACTGTGCCCCCCACTACACCACTGTGCGGCCCGCTATACCACTGTGCTGCCCGCTACACCACTGTGCTCCCCGCTACACCACTGTGCCGCCCACTACACCACTGTGCTCCCCGCTACACCACTGTGCTCCCCGCTACACCACTGTGCCGCCCACTACACCACTGTGCCGCCCACTACACCACTGTGCCGCCCACTACACCACTGTGCCGCCCACTACACCACCGTGCTCCCCACTACACCACCGTCCCGCCCACTACACCACTGCGCCACCCACTACACCACTGCGCCCCCCACTACACCACTGTGCCCCCCACTACACCACTGTGCGGCCCGCTATACCACTGTGCCGCCCGCTACACCACTGTGCCGCCCGCTACACCACTGTGCCGCCCGCTACACCACTGTGCCGCCCGCTACACCACTGTGCCGCCCGCTACACCACTGTGCTCCCCACTACACACCGTGCTCCCCACTACACCACCGTCCCGCCCACTACACCACTGCGCCCTCCACTACACCACTGCGCCCCCACTACACCACTGCGCCCCCCACTACACCACTGCGCCACCCACTACACCACTGCGCCCACCACTACACCACTGTGCCGCCCATTACACGGCTGTGCGGCCCACTACACCACTGTGCTCCCCACTATACCACTGTGCCCCCCACTACACCACTGTGCGCCCCACTACTCCACTGTGCTATCCAATTTGGACCAGTACACAAAGAAAGCTCCATAAAGACATGGATGAGTGAGTTTGGGGTGGAGGAACTTGACTGGCCTGTACAGAGTCCTGACCTCAACCCCATAGAACACCTTTGGGATGAATTAGAGTGGAGACTGTGAGCCAGGCCTTCTCATCCAACATCAGTGCCTGACCTCACAAATGCTCTTCTGGAAGAATGGTCAAACATTCCCATAGACACCCTCCTAAACCTTGTGGACGGCCTTCCCAGAAGAGGTGAAGCTGTTATAGCTGCAAAGGGCGGAGCCAACTCAATATTGAACCCTCCGGACTAAGACTGGGGGGTCATTAAAGTTCATGTGTGTGTAAAGGCAGGCGTCCCAATACTTTTGGTAATATAGTGTATCTGGAGGGGCTGGAAGCCAGTGAAGCTCAAGTTTGCGGATGTATAATAGGAGTGCGGGGTTCCCCCTTATGGTACTGGCGGCCCTCCCATGAGGATCGGAGGATCACATCGTTACACTGAAAGTGGGGGAGGGGCTTCTGAAAAACTGCTGAAAGGTAAATACCATCTGGCGGCCCACCCCCCATCCCCCCACCAGCTACAATGTGACGCAGATCGGTGGTGGAAACTCACTTGCTGATCCTGAAGTTTGACTCCCACGACCCGGAAGGTGTTGTTGGTGGTGTTGTGGTAGATGTTGATGCGGCTGAACCCCTGCTGGCCAGGCTTGATCGGAACCCACTTCTTGCTGGTGTCATCGTAGATCATGACGGACGCCCGCGCCTGACAAATACTCTGCTCGCTGCAAAGGAAAAGGAGAGCGGCGTCATACATCATACAAAAACATGGGAGGCCATACAACGCACAGCGACCACCAGTGCTACCTACCTGCCGATCCCTAAATATAGACTGAAATATACGGACCTCATAGTGATCCGGGATCAGGAGAAATATACGGACCTCATAGTGATCTCAGATCAGGAGAAATATACGGACCTCATAGTGATCCGGGATCAGGAGAAATATACGGACCTCATAGTGATCCCAGATCAGGAGAAATATACGGACCTCATAGTGATCCGGGATCAGGAGAAATATACGGACCTCATAGTGATCTCAGATCAGGAGAAATATACGGACCTCATAGTGATCCAGGATCAGGAGAAATATACGGACCTCATAGTGATCCCAGATCAGGAGAAATATACGGACCTCATAGTGATCTCAGATCAGGAGAAATATACGGACCTCATAGTGATCTCAGATCAGGAGAAATATACGGACCTCATAGTGATCTCAGATCAGGAGAAATATACGGACCTCATAATGATCTCAGATCAGGAGAAATATACGGACCTCATAGTGATCTCAGATCAGGAGAAATATACGGACCTCATAGTGATCCGGGATCAGGAGAAATATACGGACCTCATAGTGATCCCAGATCAGGAGAAATATACGGACCTCATAGTGATCCGGGATCAGGAGAAATATACGGACCTCATAGTGATCTCAGATCAGGAGAAATATACGGACCTCATAGTGATCCCAGATCAGGAGAAATATACGGACCTCATAGTGATCTCAGATCAGGAGAAATATACGGACCTCATAGTGATCTCAGATCAGGAGAAATATACGGACCTCATAGTGATCCCAGATCAGGAGAAATATACGGACCTCATAGTGATCTCAGATCAGGAGAAATATACGGACCTCATAGTGATCCCAGATCAGGAGAAATATACGGACCTCATAGGGATCCCAGATCAGGAGAAATATACGGACCTCATAGGGATCTCAGATCAGGAGAAATATACGGACCTCATAGTGATCTCAGATCAGGAGAAATATACGGACCTCATAGGGATCCCAGATCAGGAGAAATATACGGACCTCATAGTGATCCCAGATCAGGAGAAATATACGGACCTCATAGTGATCCGGGATCAGGAGAAATATACGAACCTCATAGTGATCTCAGATCAGGAGAAATATATGGACCTCATAGTGATCTCAGATCAGGAGAAATATACGAACCTCATAGTGATCTCAGATCAGGAGAAATATATGGACCTCATAGTGATCTCAGATCAGGAGAAATATACGGACCTCATATTCGGACCTCATGTTGGTGGTCAGGGGCCCCCCTGACCACCAACATTCCCCAGGGCTTGCCCAAGGGCCATCCCATCGAATCCGCACATCAGCCCCCCCAATCCTGTACACAAACAACGCTACAAGAAGAACCCCCCGCTACAAGAAGAACCCCCCACTACAAGAAGAACCCCACGCTAAAAAAGAACCCCACGCTACAAAAAAAGACCCCCCCGCTACAAAAAGACCCCCCGCTACAAGAAGACCCCCCCGCTACAAGAAGAACCCCGCTCTACAAGAAGAACCCCTCGCTACAAAAAGAACCCCACGCTACAAAAAGAACCCCACGCTACAAAAAGAACCCCACGCTACAAGAAGAACCCCCGCGCTACAAGAAGAACCCCGCTCTACAAGAAGAACCCCACGCTACAAGAAGAACCCCGCTCTACAAGAAGAACCCCCGCTCTACAAGAAGAACCCCCGCTACAAGAAGAACCCCGCGCTACAAAAAAGAACCCCGCGCTACAAAAAGAACCCCCCACAACAAGAAGACCCCCGCTCTACAAGAAGAACCCCTCGCTACAAGAAGAACCCCCCGCTACAAGAAGAACCCCCCGCTACAAGAAGAACCCCCCCGCTACAAGAAGAACCCCCCGCTACAAGAAGAACCCTACGCTACAAGAAGAACCCCACGCTACAAGAAGAACCCCGCACTACAAGAAGAACTCTGCCCAACAAGAAGAACCCCCCGCTACAAGAAGAACCCCCCCGCTACAAGAAGAACCCCCCGCTACAAGAAGAACCCCCCCGCTACAAGAAGAACCCCGCACTACAAGAAGAACCCCACGCTACAAGAAGAACTCCCGTGCTACAAGAAGAACCCCGCTCTACAAGAAGAACTCCCGTGCTACAAGAAGAACCCCATGGTACAAGAGCCCTGCGCTACAAGAAGAACTCTGCGCTACAAGAAGAACCCCCTGCTACAAGTAGAACTCCCTGCTACAAGAAGAATTCTGTTCTACAAGAATAACTCTGCGCTACAAGAACCCCACACTACAAAAAAAAACCCTGCGCTACAAGAAGAACCCCCCCTACAAGAACATCCCACTACAAGAAAAACCCCATGCTACAAGAAGAACCCCCGCTAAAAGAACCCCCCACTAAAAGAAGAACCCCCCGCTACAAGAAGAACCCCACGCTACAAGAAGAACCCCACGCTACAAGAAGAACCCCGCACTACAAGAAGAACCCCGCACTACAAGAAGAACCCCGCACTACAAGAAGAACCCAGCACTACAAGAAGAACCCCCGCTCTACAAGAAGAACCCCGCTACAAGAAGAACCCCCGCGCTACAAAAAGAACCCCCGCGCTACAAAAAGAACCCCCCGCAACAAGAAGACCCCCGCTCTACAAGAAGAACCCCTCGCTACAAGAAGAACCCCTCGCTACAAGAAGAACCCCACACTACAAGAAGAACCCCGCACTACAAGAAGAACCCCCGCTCTACAAGAAGAACCCCGCTACAAGAAGAACCCCCGCTACAAAAAGAACCCCCGCGCTACAAAAAGAACCCCCCGCTCTACAAGAAGACCCCCGCTCTACAAGAAGAACCCCTCGCTACAAGAAGAACCCCTCGCTACAAGAAGAACCCCTCGCTACAAAAAGAACCCCTCGCTACAAAAAGAACCCACCGCTACAAAAAGAACCCACCGCTACAAAAAGAACCCACCGCTACAAGAAGAACCCCACGCTACAAGAAGAACCCCGCACTACAAGAAGAACCCCACGCTACAAAAAGAACCCCATGCTACAAGAAGAACCCCACGCTACAAGAAGAACCCCACGCTACAAGAAGAACCCCACGCTACAAGAAGAACCCCACGCTACAAAAAGAACCCCATGCTACAAGAAGAACCCCACGCTACAAGAAGAACCCCACGCTACAAGAAGAACCCCCCGCTACAAGAAGAACCCCCCCGCTACAAGAAGAACCCCCACTACAAGAAGAACCCTACGCTACAAGAAGAACCTCACGCTACAAGAAGAACCCCGCACTACAAGAAGAACTCTGCCCAACAAGAAGAACCCCCTGCTACAAGAAGAACCCCCCGCTACAAGAAGAACCCCCCCGCTACAAGAAGAACCCCGTGCTACAAGAAGAACCCCGCACTACAAGAAGAACCCCACGCTACAAGAAGAACTCCCGTGCTACAAGAAGAACCCCATGCTACAAGAGCCCTGCGCTACAAGAAGAACTCTGCGCTACAAGAAGAACCCCCTGCTACAAGAAGAACCCCCCGCTACAAGAAGAACCCCCCCGCTACAAGAAGACCCCCGCTCTACAAGAAGAACCCCTCGCTACAAGAAGAACCCCTCGCTACAAGAAGAACCCCTCGCTACAAGAAGAACCCCTCGCTACAAGAAGAACCCACAGCTACAAAAAGAACCCCACGCTACAAGAAGAACCCCTCGCTACAAGAAGAACCCCTCGCTACAAGAAGAACCCCACGCTACAAAAAGAACCCCACGCTACAAAAAGAACCCCACGCTACAAGAAGAACCCCACGCTACAAGCAGAACCCCCCGCTACAAGAAGAACCCCCCACTACAAGAAGAACCCCACGCTACAAGAAGAACCCCCCCGCTACAAGAAGAACCCCGCACTACAAGAAGAACTCTGCCCAACAAGAAGTACCCCCTGCTACAAGAAGAACCCCCCGCTACAAGAAGAACCCCGCGCTACAAGAAGAACCCCGCACTACAAGAAGAACCCAACGCTACAAGAAGAACTCCCGTGCTACAAGAAGAACCCCATGCTACAAGAGCCCTGCGCTACAAGAAGAACTCTGCGCTACAAGAAGAACCCCCCGCTACAAGTAGAACCCCCCCGCTACAAGAAGAATTCTGTTCTACAAGAATAACTCTGCGCTACAAGAACCCCACACTACAAAAAAAAAACCCTGCGCTACAAGAAGAACCCCCGCTACAAGAACATCCCACTACAAGAAAAACCCCATGCTACAAGAAGAACCCCCGCTACAAGAACCCCCCACTACAAGAAAAACCCCATGCTACAAGAAGAACCCCCCCACTACAAGAAAAACCATGAGCTACAAAAAGAACCCTCTGCGCTACAAAAACCCAGCGCTACAAGAAGAACCCCGCCCCCGCGCTACAAGTAGAACACCCTGCGCTACAAGAAGAACCCCACGCTACAAGAAGAACCGCCCGCTACAAGAAGAACCCCAGGCTACAAGAAGAACCCCCCGCTACAAGAGGAACCCCCCGCTACAAGAAGAACCCCACGCTACAAGAAGAACCCCACGCTACAAGAAGAACCCGACGCTACAAGAAGAACCCCGCACTACAAGTAGAACCCCATACTACAAGAGGAACCCTGCGCTTCAAGAAGATCCCCACGCTACAAGAAGAACCCCCGCTACAAGAACCCCCCACTACAAGAAAAACCCCATGCTACAAGAAGAACCCCCCCGCTACAAGAAAAACCATGAGCTACAAAAAGAACCCTCTGCGCTAGAAAAAACCCCACACTACAAGAAGAACCCCGCCCCCGCGCTACAAGTAGAACACCCCGCTATAAGAAGAACCCCCCGCTATAAGTAGAACCCCACGCTACAAGAAGAACCACACGCTACAAGAAGAACCCCCCGCTACAAGTAGAACCCCGCACTACAAGAATAACCCCCTGCTACAAGAAGAACCCCGCACTACAAAAAGCTCCCCCCGCTACAAGAGAAACCCAACGCTACAAGAAGAACCTCCTGCTACAAGAAGAACCCCCCCACTACAAGAAGAACCCCCCGCTACAAGAAGAACCCCGCGCTACAAGAAGAACCCCGCGCTACAAGAAGAACCCCACGCTACAAGAAGAACCCCGCACTACAAGAATAACCCCCTGCTACAAGAAGAACCCCGCACTACAAAAAGCTCCCCCCGCTACAAGAGAAACCCAACGCTACAAGAAGAACCTCCTGCTACAAGAAGAACCCCCCCACTACAAGAAGAACCCCACGCTACAAGAAGAACCCCACGCTACAAGAAGAACCCCACGCTACAAGAAGAACCCCACGCTACAAGAAGAACCCCACGCTACAAGAAGAACCCCACGCTACAAGAAGAACCTCACGCTACAAGAAGAACCCCGCACTACAAGAAGAACTCTGCCCAACAAGAAGAACCCCCCGCTACAAGAAGAACCCCCCACTACAAGAAGAACCCCCCACTACAAGAGGAACCCCGCACTACAAGAAGAACTCTGCCCAACAAGAAGAACCCTACGCTACAAGAAGAACCCCCTGCTACAAGAAGAACCCCCGCTACAAGAAGAAACCTGCGCAACAAGAAGAACTCCACGTTACAAGAAGAACCCCGCGTTACAAGAACCCCGCGCTACAAGAAGAATCCCGCGCTACAAGAAGAACTCTGCGCTACAAGAAGAACCCCCCGCTACAAGTAGAACCCCCCCGCTACAAGAAGAACCCCCGCTACAAGAAGAACCCCCCGCTACAAGAAGAACCACCCGCTACAAGAAGAACCACCCGCTACAAGAAGAACCACCCGCTACAAGAAGAACTCCCCGCTACAAGAAGAACCTCCTGCTACAAGAAGAACCCCCCCTACAAGAAGAACCCTACGCTACAAGAAGAACCTCACGCTACAAGAAGAACCTCACGCTACAAGAAGAACCCCGCACTACAACAAGAACTCTGCCCAACAAGAAGAACCCCCCCCCGCTACAAGAAGAACCCCCCGCTACAAGAAGAACCCCCCGCTACAAGTAGAACCCCCCACTACAAGAAGAACGCCGCACTACAAGAAGAACTCTGCCCAACAAGAAGAACCCCCCGCTACAAGAAGAACCCCACGCTACAAGAAGAACCCCGCGCAACAAGAAGAACCCCACGTTACAAGAAGAACCCCGCGTTACAAGAAGAACCCCGCGTTACAAGAAGAACCCCCGCTACAAGAAGAAACCCGCGTTACAAGAAGAAACCCCTGCTATAAGAAGAACCCCGCGCTACAAAAAGAAAGCCACGCTACAAGAAGAATCCCCCACTACAAGAAGAACCCCCCGCTACAAGAAGAATCCCCCACTACAAGAAGAACCCCCCGCTACAAGAAGAACCCCGCACTACAAGAAGAACCCTACGCTACAAGAAGAACCCTACGCTACAAGAAGAACCCCGCACTACAAGAAAAACTCTGCCCAACAAGAAGAACCCCCTGCTACAAGAAGAACCCCCGCTACAAGAAGAACCCCACGTTACAAGAAGAACCCCGCTCTACAAGAAGAACCCCACACTACAAGAAGCCCCTGCGCAACAAGAAGAACCCCACGTTACAAGAAGAACCCCGCATTACAAGAAGAACCCCGCGCTACAAGAAGAATCCCGCGCTACAAGAAGAACTCTGCGCTACAAGAAGAACCCCCCGCTACAAGAAGAACCCCCGCTACAAGAAGCCCCTGCGCAACAAGAAGAACCCCACGTTACAAGAAGAACCCCGCATTACAAGAAGAACCCCGCGCTACAAGAAGAATCCCGCGCTACAAGAAGAACTCTGCGCTACAAGAAGAACCCCCCGCTACAAGAAGAACCCCCGCTACAAGAAGAACCCCCCGCTACAAGAAGAACCACCCGCTACAAGAAGAACCCCCCCCTACAAGAAGAACCCCCGCTACAAGAAGAACCCCCCGCTACAAGAAGAACCACCCGCTACAAGAAGAACCCCCCCCTACAAGAAGAACCCCACGCTACAAGAAGAACCCCACGCTACAAGAAGAACCCTACGCTACAAGAAGAACCCCCCCGCTACAAGAAGAACTCCCCGCTACAAGAAGAACCCCCCCCTACAAGAAGAACCCTACGCTACAAGAAGAACCTCACGCTACAAGAAGAACCCCGCGCTACAAGAAGAACTCTGCCCAACAAGAAGAACCCCCCGTTACAAGAAGAACCCCCCGCTACAAGTAGAACTCTGCCCAACAAGAAGAACCCCCCGCTACAAGAAGAAACCCGCGTTACAAGAAGAACCCCACGCTACAAGAAGAACCCCACGCTACAAGAAGAACCCCACGCTACAAGAAGAACCTCACGCTACAAGAAGAACCCCGCACTACATGAAGAACTCTGCCCAACAAGAAGAACCCCCCACTACAAGAAGAACCCCCCGCTACAAGAAGAACCCCGCACTACAAGAAGAACCCTACGCTACAAGAAGAACCCTACGCTACAAGAAGAACCCCGCACTACAAGAAGAACTCTGCCCAACAAGAAGAACCCCCCGCTACAAGAAGAACCCCCGCTACAAGAAGAACCCCCGCTACAAGAAGAACCCCACGTTACAAGAAGAACCCCGCGTTACAAGAAGAACCCCGCGCTACAAGAAGAACTGTGCGCTACAAGAAGAACCCCCCGCTACAAGTAGAACCCCCCCGCTACAAGAAGAACCCCCGCTACAAGAAGAACCCCCTGCTACAAGAAGAACCACCCGCTACAAGAAGAACCCCATGCTACAAGAAGAACCCTACGCTACAAGAAGAACCCTACGCTACAAGAAGAACCCCCCCGCTACAAGAAGAACCTCCTGCTACAAGAAGAACCTCACGCTACAAGAAGAACCCCGCACTACAAGAAGAACTCTGCCCAACAAGAAGAACCCCCCGCTACAAGAAGAACCCCCCGCTACAAGAAGAACCCCCCGCTACAAGAAGAACCCTACGCTACAAGAAGAACCTCACGCTACAAGAAGAACCCCGCACTACAAGAAGAACTCTGCCCAACAAGAAGAACCCCCCGCTACAAGAAGAACCCCCCGCTACAAGAAGAACCCCGCACTACAAGTAGAACTCTGCCCAACAAGAAGAATCCCCCGCTACAAGAAGAACCCCACGCTACAAGAAGAACCCCACGCTACAAGAAGAACCCTGCGCAACAAGAAGAACCCCACGTTACAAGAAGAACCCCGCGTTACAAGAAGAACCCCGCGTTACAAGAAGAACCCCCCGCTACAAGTAGAACTCTGCCCAACAAGAAGAACCCCCCGCTACAAGAAGAACCCCCCGCTACAAGTAGAACTCTGCCCAACAAGAAGAACCCCCCGCTACAAGAAGAAACCCGCGTTACAAGAAGAACCCCACGCTACAAGAAGAACCCCACGCTACAAGAAGAACCCCACGCTACAAGAAGAACCTCACGCTACAAGAAGAACCCCGCACTACATGAAGAACTCTGCCCAACAAGAAGAACCCCCCACTACAAGAAGAACCCCCCGCTACAAGAAGAACCCCGCACTACAAGAAGAACCCTACGCTACAAGAAGAACCCTACGCTACAAGAAGAACCCCGCACTACAAGAAGAACTCTGCCCAACAAGAAGAACCCCCCGCTACAAGAAGAACCCCACGTTACAAGAAGAACCCCGCGTTACAAGAAGAACCCCGCGCTACAAGAAGAACTCTGCGCTACAAGAAGAACCCCCCGCTACAAGTAGAACCCCCCCGCTACAAGAAGAACCCCCGCTACAAGAAGAACCCCCTGCTACAAGAAGAACCACCCGCTACAAGAAGAACCCCACGCTACAAGAAGAACCCTACGCTACAAGAAGAACCCTACGCTACAAGAAGAACCCCCCCGCTACAAGAAGAACTCCCCGCTACAAGAAGAACCTCCTGCTACAAGAAGAACCTCACGCTACAAGAAGAACCCCGCACTACAAGAAGAACTCTGCCCAACAAGAAGAACCCCCCGCTACAAGAAGAACCCCCCGCTACAAGAAGAACCCCCCGCTACAAGAAGAACCCCCCGCTACAAGAAGAACCTCACGCTACAAGAAGAACCCCGCACTACAAGAAGAACCCCGCACTACAAGAAGAACTCTGCCCAACAAGAAGAACCCCCCGCTACAAGAAGAACCCCCCGCTACAAGAAGAACCCCGCACTACAAGTAGAACTCTGCCCAAAAAGAAGAATCCCCCGCTACAAGAAGAACCCCACGCTACAAGAAGAACCCCACGCTACAAGAAGAACCCTGCGCAACAAGAAGAACCCCACGTTACAAGAAGAACCCCGCGTTACAAGAAGAACCCCGCGTTACAAGAAGAACCCCGCGTTACAAGAAGAACCCCCTGCTATAAGAAGAACCCCGCGCTACAAAAAGAAAGCCACGCTACAAGAAGAACCACGCACTACAAGAAGAACCCCACGCTAGAAGAAGAACCCCCGCTACAAGAAGAACCCCGCGCTACAAGAAGAACCCCACGCTACAAGAAGAACCCCGCACTACAAGAAGAACCCCGCACTACAAGAAGAACCCCGCGCTACAAGAGCCCTGCGCTACAAGAAGAACCCCGCGCTACCAGAAATACCCCTTGTGCTACAAAAAAAAACCCCCTGCTACAAGAAGAACCCACCACTACAAGGAGAACCCCCGCTACAAGAAGAACCCCGCGTTACAAGAAGAACCCCGCGTTACAAGAAGAACCCCGCGTTACAAGAAGAACCCCCCGCTACAAGAAGAACTCTGCGCTACAAGAAGAACTCTGCGCTACAAGAAGAACCCCCCGCTACAAGTAGAACCCTGCGTTACAAGAACAACTCTGCGCTACAAGAACCCCACACTACAAAAAAAACCCTGCACTACAAGAAGAACTCTGCGCTACAAGAATAACTCTGCGCTACAAGAACCCCACACTACAAAAAAAACCCGCGCTACAAGTAGAACACCCTGCGCTACAAGAAGAACCCCGCGCTACAAGAAGAACCCCCCGCTATAAGAAGAACCCCACGCTACAAGAAGAACCCCACGCTACAAGTAGAACCTCATACTACAAGAAGAACCCTGCGCTACAAGAAGAACCCCCCGCTACAAGAAGAACACCCTGCGCTACAAGAAGAACCCCCCGCTACAAGAAGAACACCCTGCGCTACAAGAAGAACCCCGCGCTACAAGAAGAACCCCCCGCTATAAGAAGAACCCCACGCTACAAGAAGAACCCCACGCTACAAGAAGAACCCCTCACTACAAGAAGAACCCCTCACTACAAGAAGAACCCCCCGCTACAAGTAGAACCCCGCACTACAAGTAGAACCCCACGCTCCAAGAAGAACCCCACACTACAAGAAGAACCCCACACTACAAGAAGAACCCTGCGCTACAAGAAGAACCCCCCCGCTACAAGAAGAACCCCACGCTACAAGAAGAACCCCCCCACTACAAGAAGAACCCTGCGCTACAAGAAGAACCCCACGCTACAAGAAGAAACCCACACGACAAGAAGAACCCCGTGCTACAAGTAGAACCCCATGCTACAAAAAAAACCCCGCGCTACAAGTAGAACCCCCGCGCTACAAGAAGAATCCCCTGCTACAAGAAGAACCCCACGCTACAAGAAGAACCCCCCCACTACAAGAAGAACTCTGCCCAACAAGAAGAACCCCACGCTACAAGAAAAACCCCACGTTACAAGAAGAACCCCCGCTACAAGAAGAACCCCACACTACAAGAAGAACCCCCCGCTACAAGAAGAACCCCCCCACTACAAGAAGAACCCCGCGCTACAAGAAGAACCCCACACTACAAGAAGAACCCCCCGCTACAAGAAGAACCCCCCCACTACAAGAAGAACTCTGCCCAACAAGAAGAACCCCACGCTACAAGAAGAACCCCACGTTACAAGAAGAACCCCGCGCTACAAGAAGAACCCCGCACTACAAGAAGAACCCCCCCACTACAAGAAGAACTCTGCCCAACAAGAAGAACCCCACGCTACAAGAAGAACCCCACGCTACAAGAAGAACCCCCCCACTACAAGAAGAACTCTGCCCAACAAGAAGAACCCCACGCTACAAGAAGAACCCCACGCTACAAGAAGAACCCCGCACTACAAGAAGAACCCCGCACTACAAGAAGAACCCCCCCACTACAAGAAGAACTCTGCCCAACAAGAAGAACCCCACGCTACAAGAAGAACCCCACGTTACAAGAAGAACCCCGCGCTACAAGAAGAACCCCGCACTACAAGAAGAACCCCACGCTACAAGAAGAACCCCGCACTACAAGAAGAACCCCCGCTACAAGAAGAACCCCACGTTACAAGAAGAACCCCCCGCTATAAGAAGAACCCCACGCTACAAGAAGAACCCCGCACTACAAAAAGAACCCCCCGCTACAAGAAGAATCCCACGCTACAAGAAGAATCCCACGCTACAAGAAGAATCCCACGCTACAAGAAGAACCCCGCACTACAAAAAGAACCCCACGTTACAAGAAGAACCCCGCGCTACAAGAAGAACCCCGCGCTACAAGAGCCCTGCGCTACAAGAAGAACCCCGCGCTACAAGAAGAACCCCCTGCTACAAGAAGAACCTCGCACTACAAAAAGCTCCCTGCGTTACAAGAAGGACCCCGCGTTACAAGAAGAACCCCGCGTTACAAGAAGAACCCCCCGCTACAAGAAGAACTCTGCGCTACAAGAAGAACTCTGCGCTACAAGAAGAACCCCGCACTACAAGTAGAACCCCGCGTTACAAGAAGAACCCCCCGCTACAAGAAGAACTCTGCGCTACAAGAAGAACCGCCCGCTACAAGAAGAACCCCCCGCTACAAGAAGAACCCCATGCTACAAGAAGAACCCCTTGCGCTACAAAAAAAAAACCCTGCTACAAGAAGAACCCCCCCTACAAGAAGAACCCCTTGCGCTACAAAAAGAACCTCTCGCTACAAGAAGAACCCCCTGCTACAAGAAGAACCTCGCACTACAAAAAGCTCCCTGCGTTACAAGAAGGACCCCGCGTTACAAGAAGAACCCCGCGTTACAAGAAGAACCCCCCGCTACAAGAAGAACTCTGCGCTACAAGAAGAACTCTGCGCTACAAGAAGAACCCCGCACTACAAGTAGAACCCCGCGTTACAAGAAGAACCCCCCGCTACAAGAAGAACTCTGCGCTACAAGAAGAACCGCCCGCTACAAGAAGAACCCCCCGCTACAAGAAGAACCCCCCGCTACAAGAAGAATTCTGTTCTACAAGAATAACTCTGCGCTACAAGAACCCCACACTACAAAAAAAACCCCATGCTACAAGAAGCCCCCACTACAAGAAAAACAATGAGCTACAAAAAGAACCCTCTGCGCTACAAAAACCCTGCGCTACAAGAAGAACCCCGCCCCCGCGCTACAAGTAGAACACCCTGCGCTACAAGAAGAACCCCGAGCTACAAGAAGAACCCCCCGCTATAAGAAGAACCCCACGCTACAAGAAGAACCCCACGCTACAAGAAGAACCCCCCGCTACAAGAAGAACCCCCCGCTACAAGTAGAACCCCGCACTACAGGTAGAACCCCATACTACAAGAAGAACCCTGCGCTACAAGAAGAACCCCACGCTACAAGAAGAACCCCGCACTACAAGAAGAACCCCGCGCTACAAGAGCCCTGCGCTACAAGAAGAACCCCGCGCTACAAGAAGAACCCCGCGCTACAAGAAGAACCCCTTGCGCTACAAAAAAAAAACCCTGCTACAAGAAGAACCCCCCCCGCTACAAGGAGAACCCCCGCTACAAGAAGAACCCCTTGCGCTACAAAAAGAACCTCTCGCTACAAGAAGAACCCCCCCGCTACAAGAAGAACCCCTTGCGCTACAAAAAGAACCTCTCGCTACAAGAAGAACCCCACGCTACAAGAAGAACCCCGCACTACAAAAAGCTCCCTGCGTTACAAGAAGGACCCCGCGTTACAAGAAGAACCCCGCGTTACAAGAAGAACCCCCCGCTACAAGAAGAACTCTGCGCTACAAGAAGAACTCTGCGCTACAAGAAGAACCCCCCGCTACAAGTAGAACCCTGCGTTACAAGAAGAACCCCCCGCTACAAGAAGAACTCTGCGCTACAAGTAGAACCCCCCCGCTACAAGAAGAACCCCACGTTACAAGAAGAACCCCCCGCTACAAGAAGAATTCTGTTCTACAAGAATAACTCTGCGCTACAAGAACCCCACACTACAAAAAAAACCCCATGCTACAAGAAGCCCCCACTACAAGAAAAACAATGAGCTACAAAAAGAACCCTCTGCGCTACAAAAACCCAGCGCTACAAGAAGAACCCCGCCCCCGCGCTACAAGTAGAACACCCTGCGCTACAAGAAGAACCCCGCGCTACAAGAAGAACCCCCCGCTATAAGAAGAACCCCACGCTACAAGAAGAACCCCACGCTACAAGAAGAACCCCCCGCTACAAGTAGAACCCCGCACTACAAGTAGAACCCCATACTACAAGAAGAACCCCACGCTACAAGAAGAACCCCACGCTACAAGAAGAACCCCGCACTACAAGTAGAACCCCATGCTACAAAAAAAACCCTGCGCTACAAGAAGAACCCCCGCGTTACAAGAAGAACCCCATACTACAAGAAGAACCCTGCGCTACAAGAAGAACCCCACGCTACAAGAAGAACCCCCCGCTACAAGTAGAACCCCATACTACAAGAAGAACCCTGCGCTACAAGAAGAACTCCCCGCTACAAGTAGAACCCCACACTACAAGTAGAACCCTGCGCTACAAGAAGAACCCCACGCTACAAGAAGAACCCCCCGCTACAAGAAGAACCCTGCGCTACAAGAAGAACCCTGCGCTACAAGAAGAACTCCCCGCTACAAGTAGAACCCCATACTACAAGAAGAACCCTGCGCTACAAGAAGAACCCTGCGCTACAAGAAGAACCCACTGCTACAAGTAGAACCCCACACTACCAGTAGAACCCCATACTACAAGAAGAACCCTGCGCTACAAGAAGAACCCCACGCTACAAGAAGAACCCCACGCTACAAGAAGAACCCCCCGCTACAAGTAGAACCCCACACTACAAGTAGAACCCCATACTACAAGAAGAACCCTGCGCTACAAGAAGAACCCCGCCCCCGCGCTACAAGTAGAACACCCTGCGCTACAAGAAGAACCCCGCGCTACAAGAAGAACCCCCCGCTATAAGAAGAACCCCACGCTACAAGAAGAACCCCACGCTACAAGAAGAACCCCACGCTACAAGAAGAACCCCCGCTACAAGTAGAACCCCACACTACAAGTAGAACCCCATACTACAAGAAGAACCCTGCGCTACAAGAAGAACCCCGCCCCCGCGCTACAAGTAGAACACCCTGCGCTACAAGAAGAACCCCGCGCTACAAGAAGAACCCCCCGCTATAAGAAGAACCCCACGCTACAAGAAGAACCCCACGCTACAAGAAGAACCCACCGCTACAAGTAGAACCCCACACTACCAGTAGAACCCCATACTACAAGAAGAACCCTGCGCTACAAGAAGAACCCCACGCTACAAGAAGAACCCCACGCTACAAGAAGAACCCCCCGCTACAAGTAGAACCCCACACTACAAGTAGAACCCCATACTACAAGAAGAACCCTGCGCTACAAGAAGAACCCCGCCCCCGCGCTACAAGTAGAACACCCTGCGCTACAAGAAGAACCCCCCGCTATAAGAAGAACCCCACGCTAAAAGAAGAACCCCACGCTACAAGAAGAACCCCACGCTACAAGAAGAACCCCGCACTACAAGTAGAACCCCATACTACAAGAAGAACCCTGCGCTACAAGAAGAACACCACGCTACAAGAAGAACCCCACGCTACAAGAAGAACCCCACGCTACAAGAAGAACCCCGCACTACAAGTAGAACCCCATGCTACAAAAAAAACCCTGCGCTACAAGAAGAACCCCCGCGTTACAAGAAGAACCCCCCGCTACAAGTAGAACCCCATACTACAAGAAGAACCCTGCGCTACAAGAAGAACCCCACGCTACAAGAAGAACCCCCCGCTACAAGTAGAACCCCACACTACAAGTAGAACCCCATGCTACAAGAAGAACCCTGCGCTACAAGAAGAACCCCACGCTACAAGAAGAACCCCGCACTACAAGAAGAACCCCGCACTACAAGAAGAACTCTGCCCAACAAGAAGAACCCCACGCTACAAGAACCCTGCGAAACAAGAAGAACCCCACTTTACAAGAAGAACCCCGCGTTACAAGAAGAACCCCGCACTACAAGAAGAACCCCACGCTACAAGAAGAAACCCGCACTACAAGAAGAACCCCGCACTACAAAAAGAACCCCACGCTACAAGAAGAACCCCCGCTACAAGAAGAACCCCGTGCTACAAGAAGAACCCCGCGCTACAAGAAGAACCCCGCACTACAAAAAGAACCCCACGCTACAAGAAGAACCCCGTACTACAAGAAGAACCCCGCACTACAAGAAGAACCCCGCACTACAAGAAGAACCCTGCGTTACAAGAAGAACCCCCCGTTATAAGAAGAACCCCGCGCTACAAGAAGAACCCCGCACTTCAAGAAGAACCCCACGCTACAAGAAGAAACCCGCACTACAAGAAGAACCCCGCACTACAAAAAGAACCCCACGCTACAAGAAGAACCCCCGCTACAAGAAGAACCCCGTGCTACAAGAAGAACCCCGCGCTACAAGAAGAACCCCGCACTACAAAAAGAACCCCACGCTACAAGAAGAACCCCGTACTACAAGAAGAACCCCGCACTACAAGAAGAACCCCGCACTACAAGAAGAACCCTGCGCTACAAGAGCCCTGCACTACAAGAAGAACCCCGCGCTACAAGAAGAACCCCCCCACTACAAGAAGAACCCCGCGCTACAAGAAGAACCCCGCACTACAAAAAGAACCCCACGCTACAAGAAGAACCCCGCACTACAAGAAGAACCCAGCGCTACAAGAAGAACCCCGCACTACAAGAAGAACCCCGCACTACAAGAAGAACCCCGCACTACAAGAAGAACCCTGCGCTACAAGAGCCCTGCGCTACAAGAAGAACCCCCCGCTACAAGGAGAACCCTCGCTACAAGAAGAACCCCACGCTACAAAAAGCTCCCCACGTTACAAGAAGAACCCCCCGCTACAAGATGAACTCGGCGCTACAAGTAGAACTCTGCGCTACAAGAATAACCCCCCGCTACAAGTAGAACCCCGCACTACAAGTAGAACCCCATACTACAAGAAGAACCCTGCGCTACAAGAAGAACCCCCCGCTACAAGAAGAACCCCCCGCTACAAGAAGAACCCCGTACTACAAGAAGAACCCCGCACTACAAGAAGAACCCCGCACTACAAGAAGAACCCTGCGTTACAAGAAGAACCCCCCGTTATAAGAAGAACCCCGCGCTACAAGAAGAACCCCGCACTTCAAGAAGAACCCCACGCTACAAGAAGAAACCCGCACTACAAGAAGAACCCCGCACTACAAAAAGAACCCCACGCTACAAGAAGAACCCCCGCTACAAGAAGAACCCCGTGCTACAAGAAGAACCCCGCGCTACAAGAAGAACCCCGCACTACAAAAAGAACCCCACGCTACAAGAAGAACCCCGTACTACAAGAAGAACCCCGCACTACAAGAAGAACCCCGCACTACAAGAAGAACCCTGCGCTACAAGAGCCCTGCACTACAAGAAGAACCCCGCGCTACAAGAAGAACCCCCCCACTACAAGAAGAACCCCGCGCTACAAGAAGAACCCCGCACTACAAAAAGAACCCCACGCTACAAGAAGAACCCCGCACTACAAGAAGAACCCAGCGCTACAAGAAGAACCCCGCACTACAAGAAGAACCCCGCACTACAAGAAGAACCCCGCACTACAAGAAGAACCCTGCGCTACAAGAGCCCTGCGCTACAAGAAGAACCCCCCGCTACAAGGAGAACCCTCGCTACAAGAAGAACCCCACGCTACAAAAAGCTCCCCACGTTACAAGAAGAACCCCCCGCTACAAGATGAACTCGGCGCTACAAGTAGAACTCTGCGCTACAAGAATAACCCCCCGCTACAAGTAGAACCCCGCACTACAAGTAGAACCCCATACTACAAGAAGAACCCTGCGCTACAAGAAGAACCCCCCCGCTACAAGAAGAACCCCCCGCTACAAGTAGAACCCCGCACTACAAGTAGAACCCCATACTACAAGAAGAACCCTGCGCTACAAGAAGAACCCCACGCTACAAGAAGAACCCCGCACTACAAGTAGAACCCCATGCTACAAAAAAAACCCTGCGCTACAAGAAGAACCCCCGCGTTACAAGAAGAACCCCCCGCTACAAGTAGTACCCCATACTACAAGAAGAACCCTGCGCTACAAGAAGAACCCCCCGCTACAAGTAGAACCCCACACTACAAGAAGAACCCTGCGCTACAAGAAGAACCCCCCGCTACAAGTAGAACCCCACACTACAAGTAGAACCCCATACTACAAGAAGAACCCCATACTACAAGAAGAACCCCCCGCTACAAGTAGAACCCCATACTACAAGAAGAACCCTGCGCTACAAGAAGAACCCCACGCTACAAGAAGAACCCCACGCTACAAGAAGAACCCCCTGCTACAAGTAGAACCCCATGCTACAAAAAAAACCCTGCACTACAAGTAGAACCTCCGTGCTACAAGAAGAACCCCCTGCTACAAGAAGAACCCCGCACTACAAGAAGAACTCTGCCCAACAAGAAGAACCCCACGCTACAAGAAGAACCCTGCGCAACAAGAAGAACCGCCCGCTACAAGAAGAACCCCGCGTTACAAGAAGAACCCCCGCTATAAGAAGAACCCCGCGCTACAAGAAGAACCCCGCGTTACAAGAAGAACCCCCCGCTACAAGTAGAACCCCATACTACAAGAAGAACCCTGCGCTACAAGAAGAACCCCCCGCTACAAGTAGAACCCCATACTACAAGAAGAACCCCACGTTACAAGAAGAACCCCGCGTTACAAGAAGAACCCCACGTTACAAGAAGAACCCCCCGCTATAAGAAGAACCCCGCGCTACAAGAAGAACCCCGCACTACAAGAAGAACCCCGCACTACAAAAAGAACCCCACGCTACAAGAAGAACCCCCGCTACAAGAAGAACCCCGCGCTACAAGAAGAACCCCACGCTACAAGAAGAACCCCGCACTACAAGAAGAACCCTGCGCTACAAGAGCCCTGCACTACAAGAAGAACCCCCCCACTACAAGAAGAACCCCGCGCTACAAGAAGAACCCCGCGCTACAAGAAGAACCCAGCGCTACAAGAAGAACCCAGCGCTACAAGAAGAACCCAGCGCTACAAGAAGAACCCCGCACTACAAGAAGAACCCTGCGCTACAAGAGCCCTGCGCTACAAGAAGAACCCCCCGCTACAAGGAGAACCCTCGCTACAAGAAGAACCCCGCACTACAAAAAGCTCCCCACGTTACAAGAAGAACCCCCCGCTACAAGAAGAACTCTGCGCTACAAGAAGAACTCTGCGCTACAAGAATAACCCCCCGCTACAAGTAGAACCCCGCACTACAAGTAGAACCCCATACTACAAGAAGAACCCTGCGCTACAAGAAGAACCCCACGCTACAAGAAGAACCCCATGCTACAAAAAAAACCTTGCGCTACAAGAAGAACCCCCGCGTTACAAGAAGAACTCCCCGCTACAAGTAGAACCCCATACTACAAGAAGAACCCTGCGCTACAAGAAGAACCCCACGCTACAAGAAGAACCCCACACTACAAGTAGAACCCCATGCTACAAAAAAAAACTTGCGCTACAAGAAGAACCCCCGCGTTACAAGAAGAACCCCCCGCTACAAGTAGAACCCCACACTACAAGAAGAACCCTGCGCTACAAGAAGAACCCCACGCTACAAGAAGAACCCCACGCTACAAGTAGAACCCCACACTACAAGTAGAACCCCACACTACAAGAAGAACCCTGCGCTACAAGAAGAACCCCACGCTACAAGAAGAACCCCCCGCTACAAGTAGAACCCCACACTACAAGAAGAACCCTGCGCTACAAGAAGAACCCCACGCTACAAGAAGAACCCCACACTACAAGTAGAACCCCATGCTACAAAAAAAAACTTGCGCTACAAGAAGAACCCCCGCGTTACAAGAAGAACCCCCCGCTACAAGTAGAACCCCACACTACAAGAAGAACCCTGCGCTACAAGAAGAACCCCACGCTACAAGAAGAACCCCACGCTACAAGAAGAACACCGCACTACAAGTAGAACCCCATGCTACAAAAAAAACCCTGCACTACAAGTAGAACCCCCACGCTACAAGAAGAACCCCCTGCTACAAGAAGAACTCTGCCCAACAAGAAGAACCCCACGCTTCAAGAAGAACCCTGCGCAACAAGAAGAACCCCACGTTACAAGAAGAACCCCGCGCTACAAGAAGAACCCCGCGCTACAA
Organism: Aquarana catesbeiana; assembly: GCA_037953035.1. NCBI lineage: Eukaryota > Metazoa > Chordata > Amphibia > Anura > Ranidae > Aquarana > Aquarana catesbeiana. Next base: position 53,759 of record JBBHAA010003672.1, on the reverse strand, counting down.
GAAGAACCCCCACTACAAGAAGAACCCCACGCTACAAGAAGAACCCCGCACTACAAGAAGAACCCCGCACTACAAGAAGAACCCCGCGCTACAAGAAGAACCCCGCGCTACAAGAAGAACCCCCGCTACAAGAAGAACCCCGCGCTACAAGAAGAACCCCGCACTACGAAAAGAACCCCACGCTACAAGAAGAACCCCGCACTACAAGAAGAACCCCGCACTACAAGAAGAACCCCACACTACAAGAAGAACCCCGCGCTACAAGAGCCCTGCACTACAAGAAGAACCCCGCGCTACAAGAAGAACCCCCCCACTACAAGAAGAACCCCGCGCTACAAGAAGAACCCCGCACTACAAAAAGAACCCCACGCTACAAAAAGAACCCCACGCTACAAGATGAACCCAGCACTACAAGAAGAACCCCGCACTACAAGAAGAACCCCGCACTACAAGAAGAACCCAGCGCTACAAGAAGAACCCCGCACTACAAGAAGAACCCTGCGCTACAAGAGCCCTGCGCTACAAGAAGAACCCCCCGCTACAAGAAGAACCCCCCGCTACAAGAAGAATTCTGTTCTACAAGAACCCCACACTACAAAAAAAACCCTGCGCTACAAGAAAAACCCCCGCTACAAGAAAAACCCCATGCTACAAGAAGCCCCCACTACAAGAAAAACCCCATGCTACAAGAAGAACAATGAGCTACAAAAAGAACCCTCTGCGCTACAAAAACCCCGCGCTACAAGAAGAACCCCCGCCCCCGCGCTACAAGTAGAACACCCTGCGCTACAAGAAGAACCCCACGCTACAAGAAGAACCCCCCGCTACAAGTAGAACCCCGCACTACAAGTAGAACCCCGCACTACAAGTAGAACCCCATGCTACAAAAAAAACCCTGCGCTACAAGTAGAACCCCCGCGCTACAAGAAGAATCCTACGCTACAAGAAGAACTCCCCCACTACAAGAAGAACCCCCTGCTACAAGAAGAACCCCGCGCTACAAGAAGAACCCCCCCACCACAAGAAGAACCCCCTGCTACAAGAAGAACCCCGCGCTACAAGAAGAACCCTACGGTACAAGAAGAACCCCCTGCTACAAGAAGAACCCTACGGTACAAGTATAACCCCATACTACAAGAAGAACCCCCCGCTACAAGAAGAACCCCGCTAAAAGTAGAACCCCGCACTACAAGAAGAACCCCGCGCTACAAGAAGAACCCCACGTTACAAGAAGAACCCCCCCACTACAAGAAGAACCCCACGTTACAAGAAGAACCCCCCGCTACAAGAAGAACCCTGCGCTACAAGTAGAACTCTACGCTACAAGAACCCCCCCGCTACAAGAAGAACCCCGCGCTACAAGAAGAACCCTGCGCTACAAGAAGAACCCCACGCTACAAGAAGAACCCCACGTTACAAGAGGAACCCCACGTTACAAGAAGAACCCCCCCACTACAAGAAGAACCCCACGTTACAAGAAGAACCCCCCCACTACAAGAAGAACCCCCCCACTACAAGAAGAAACCCCTGCGCTACAAGAAGAACCCCGCGCTACAAGAAGAACCCTGTACTACAAGAAGAACCCCCAGGACTACAGAGGAGGAGGAGAATTTCAGAGAAAAGAGGAACGTTCGCCCTTTTATAAAGAAATAATAATAATAAATGTGGCATGTGAAAGCGGTACGTACCCGGGCGCCATGGCGGGGTGACGGGGGGTGCTCAGTGCTCGGCGTACATGACAGCTTGGCTCTGGAGGACGCAGATTGTATGAAGCTGAACTACATGTACACAGGAAAAGGAAGTCTTCGCAGGAAGCTGGTCTTGGTTAAGTTGTTACTTGTAGCAATGAGAACCGAAACACTGCGGCGCCGAGGTTTACATGTGGAACGCTTCAGTACAAACACAGATTTAACCCTTTCTGTGCTTCGCAGCATTTACTATCTACCATCTAACTGCCGGGCTCCTTCTGACAGCCCGGGGGGACCCTTCTGACAGCCCGGGGGGACCCTTCTGACAGCCTGGGGGCCCTTCTGACAGCCCAGGAGCCCTTTTGACAATCTGGGATCCCTTCTGACAGCCCAGGAACCCATTTGACAACTCGGGGGCCCTTCTGACAGCCTGGGGGACCGTGTTATATACTAGAAGGTGGTTCTACTTTGTACAGATTTTCGAGAAACTATAAAACTTTTGCTTTTATTTTCAGGTGAATATGAAACATTACACACAAGAAATGTGTTGTTTTCTATCCAGCCACAAGGGGGAGCAATTAGCTCTTTTTTACAATTTCTCCCTTTTCTTTGCTCCTTTGTTTTGTAAAAAGTCTGTTCACAGAACTCAGAAGCTCAAGCTGAAGTTTTCATACAGAGGTGAATGTAGGGAGGCAGCTAAAGCATAGATGACTCGTAAAGCGTGTAATAGAGTGAATGTTGAGTCAAAAACATTTCTTCTAGTTCTGAAAAGAGTAGTGAAGGGTTAGGCCCATGTTGGGGTTTTTACTGCTATCCGAGGCTCCACCACAGAGATTTACCATCTCTTCCTGTCCTTATGAAAACAGTTTCACCAGACAGGAAGTGAAAGGACAAAGGGACACGATCTGACCGGGTTCTAGTCTCCCTTCTCCAAGAAATGAATTTTTTGTCAGTCTGTGTTGCAATGTAACAGTTATTAAACCTTACACAGCACTTTGGTGGAATTTGTCAGCAGAGCAGGGCGCCTGATTGGCTCATAGAGCCGCCCCTCCCTCTTCCAGTCTGAGTGCTGCTGTACAGGAATTGAATGTTTGATCTGCTTGGAGTTGGACTTTAAAGTAGAACTTCAGGATTTGGTCAGTGCTGTATTATTTTGAGCCCAGGCTGCTGTGAGGACACACCCCCAGGAGGCGGGTCCATGACAGCCTGGTCTCAGAGGAAGTATGCTGAATGATGCTGGCTGTCAATCAACCGAGAAGATTGGGAACATCCAATGTAGGAAAGGAATCATTGCAGAGGGGACGGCTGCCATTATTTTTGGCCTCTGTATTTTTACACAAGAAGCGGAGTTCTTCTTTAGGTATTAGGTACAGAGCTCCCCGGCCGGCAGAAGGAATGAAATGCGGATGTTATAAGATGGACGCGATATTTCCACCAAAATGTCTGTAAAGGTCGCTGCGATCGATAAGAGCAACACCAAAAACCACACAGTGAGAGGATATCCTCCCTGGGGCCCGAGCTCAGAGCAGGGGAAGAGTGACCGGGTGATGAGTCAAGGAACCCGGACACATCAGGTAAGCGCTCGGGGGATGGGGATGTCAGGAGGAACGCACTAGACTTGTTAATGTCCAACAAAAAGATCTTCATTTATTTCTGTGTTCAGGGGAAAAAAAAAAAAAACACTTCGGGGTTCAGGGGGCTTTTATCAGGGCTGCAAAATAATGAACCGATTGATCTGCTCCGTGTATTTCTACAATGGTGATTCTGATTGGTCCTTACTAACTAGAGTCCTCCTGAAATCTGCAACCTCCTGGAGCAAAGGAGATCTTCCTGGACAATTTGAGGCCTACATTGAGGAGAGATCGGCCTGTAACTCGTACAAAGTGGCGAATACTTGCCCTCTCTGTGAATGGGTTATGTGTGCCCAGGGTATGTGCCCCAGGATCTGTGCTTCCAGGGTCTGCGCCTCCAGGATTTGCACCTCCAGGATCTGCGCCTCCAGGGTCTGCATCTCCAGGATTTGCGCTTCCAGGGTCTGCATCTCCAGGTCTGTGTCTCCAGGGTCTGCGTCTCCAGGGTCTGCATCTCCAGGTCTGTGTCTCCAGGGTCTGCGTCTCCAGGTCTGCGTCTCCAGGGTTTGCGTCTCCAGGGTCTGCATCTACAGATCTGCGTCTCCAGGATTTGCGTCTCCAGGGTCTGAACCTCCAGGGTCTGCGTCTCCAGGTCTGGGCCTCCGGGGTCTGCGTCTCCAGGTCTGGGCCTCCGGGGTCTGCGTCTCCAGGTCTGGGCCTCCGGGGTCTGCGTCTCCAGGTCTGGGCCTCCGGGGTCTGCGTCTCCAGGTCTGGGCCTCCGGGGTCTGCGTCTCCAGGTCTGGGCCTCCGGGGTCTGCGTCTCCAGGTCTGGGCCTCCGGGGTCTGCGTCTCCAGGTCTGGGCCTCCGGGGTCTGCGTCTCCAGGTCTGGGCCTCCGGGGTCTGCGTCTCCAGGTCTGGGCCTCCGGGGTCTGCGTCTCCAGGTCTGGGCCTCCGGGGTCTGCGTCTCCAGGTCTGGGCCTCCGGGGTCTGCGTCTCCAGGTCTGGGCCTCCGGGGTCTGCGTCTCCAGGTCTGTCCCTCCGGGGTCTGCGTCTCCAGGTCTGGGCCTCCGGGGTCTGCGTCTCCAGGTCTGGGCCTCCGGGGTCTGCGTCTCCAGGTCTGGGTCTCCGGGGTCTGCGTCTCCAGGTCCGGGCCTCCGGGGTCTGCATCTTCAGGTCTGGGCCTCCAGGGTCTGCGTCTCCAGGTCTGGGCATCCAGGGTCTGCGTCTCTAGGATCTGGGCCTCCAGAGTCTGCATCTCCAGGGTCCGCGCCTCCAGGTTGGTGTCTCCAGGTCTGGTCCTCCAGGGTCTGCGCCTCTAGGATCTGCGTCTCCAGGGTCTGCGCCTTCAGGATCTGCATCTCCAGGTCTGGGCCTCCAGGGTCTGTGTTTCCAGGTCTGGGCCTCCAGGGTCTGCGTCTCCAGTCTGTGCCACCAGGTCTGGGCCTCCAGGGTCTGCGCCTCCAGGGTCTGCGTCTCCAGGGTCCACGCCTCCACGGTCTGCACCTCCAGGGTCCGCATCTCCAGGGTCCGCGTCTCCAGGTCTGGTGCTCTGTGCCTCCAGGGTCTGCGCCTCCAGGATCTGCGTCTCTAGGGTCTGTGTCTCCAGGGTCTGCGTCTCCAGGGTCTGCGTCTCCACGGTCTGGGCCTCCAGGGTCTGGACCTCCAGGGTATGCGTCTCCAGGGTCTGGGCCTCCAGGGTCTGCTTCTCCAGGGTCTGGGCCTCCAGGGTCTGCGTCTCCAGGGTCTGGGCCTCCAGGGTCTGCTTCTCCAGGGTCTGGGCCTCCAGGGTCTGCGTCTCCAGGTCTGGGCCTCCAGGGTCTCTGCGTCTCCAGGGTCTGCATCTCCAGGGTCTGCATCTCCAGGGTCTGCCTCTCCAGGGTTTGTCTCTCCAGGGTCTGGGCCTCCAGCGTCTGTGTCTCCAGGTCTGGGCCTCCAGGGTCTGCGTCTCCAGGTCTGGGCCTCCAGGGTCTGCGTCTCCAGGGTCTGCGTCTCCAGGGTCTGCGTCTCCAGGTCTGGGCCTCCAGGGTCTGCGTCTCCAGGGTCTGTGTCTCCAGGATCTGCATCTCCAGGGTCTGCCTCTCCAGGGTTTGTCTCTCCAGGGTCTGTGACTCCAGGTCTGTGTCTCCAGGTCTGGGCCTCCAGCGTCTGTGTCTCCAGGTCTGGGCCTCCAGCGTCTGTGTCTCCAGGTCTGGGCCTCCAGCGTCTGTGTCTCCAGGTCTGGGCCTCCAGCGTCTGTGTCTCCAGGTCTGGGCCTCCAGGGTCTGTGTCTCTAGGTCTACATCTCCATAGTTTGTCTCTCCAGGGACTGTGTTGGGAGAAGTGTCCTGAGTTTAGAATATTATGTAAATTGTAGCAGGGTGCCTGTGAAACAGATTAAAATGACAGGAAAATGACAGGTTATTGATAGGATATATGTTCCTTCATGGATTCTTAGACTTGCAATCTAAGGTAATACCAGCAAATATTTCATGGTAAAGATAGTTCCCCACACTGTGTTAGTAAAGTCCGTTCCAGGACTGGTTTTACTGGGAGTCTGATAGAGCTCTGGGTGGGACAGACTCCCAATTCCGGGGACCGCAGTTTGATGTGTTCTCCATAGGCCTTGATTAAGGCAGCTGGTCCTAGGTCTCAGAAAGAGTCTCCATGTGAGGAGGTGACCAGGAGCATGGCTGCTTATCCCTGAACTTGGATACAAATGTTTGTGTTTATAAAGGACACTTACCTTCAACCAAGGACTGGTTGGACTATGGACACAGTGAGGCTCGTTGGGACACAGTGAGGCTCGTTGGGACACAGTGAGGCTCGTTGGGACACAGTGAGGCTCGTTGGGACACAGTGAGGCTCGTTGGGACACAGTGAGGCTCGTTGGGACACAGTGAGGCTCGTTAGGACACAGTGAGGCTCGTTAGGACACAGTGAGGCTCGTTGGGACACAGTGAGGCTCGGTGGGACACAGTGAGGCTCGGTGGGACACAGTGAGGCTCGTTGGGACACAGTGAGGCTCGTTGGGACACAGTGAGGCTCGTTGGGACACAGTGAGGCTCAGTAGAGTAGAGTTTACTTTCATTTGGCCAGTTTCTTCTGTTTACGATATTCCTGTGGGTGAAATAAGTTTTTCCTAAAGAAACTGAGTTTGCCCCGGCCTGGAGTCTGATCCCTACAACAGCGGTTCTCATCTCCTGTCCTCAGGACCCACTAACAGGCCAGGTTTGCAGGATAACTGAAATCCATCTCAGGTGATCTCATTTGCTGCTCAGTGATTGCCGTATTCTAGTCTACATCTCCCCCAAGGTAATACTTAAAATCTGGCCTGTTAGTGGGTCCTGAGGACCGGAGTTGAGGCCACAACATGCAGAAATGAACTCCAAACATTTTATAATACTGGCCTGGACTGCCCCCTGCAGTTCATCCAGTGTAAGTGAAGGATTTGTACTTCTGTCCACCCAGTCCTGATATCTACACAGCTCTGACACGCAGCACAGGCCTGTCTGGTAGTAAAGGAGACCTGATTTTCTTCTGCTGCAGTTAAAGTGACACTAAAGGTAAACGGGGTGTTTTTTTTTTTTTTTTTCCAACAAACATATCATACTTACCTCCACTGTGCAGCTTGTTTTGCACAGAGTGGCCCCGAACATCCTCTTCTGGGGTCCCTTAGCAGCTCTCTTGGCTCCTCCCTGCATCAGATAACCCCCTGGGAAAAGCGATCTCCTGGGGGGGTTACCTTGCGGTGCGCTCCATAGACGCCGAATGCAGGACTCGGCCCCGGCGTCCGCGCCATTCGATTTGATTGACAGCAGTGGGAGCCAATGGCTGCGCTGCTATCAATCTATCCAATCAACAGCCGAGAACCCCGGGAGAGAGACGGCGCGTCCCCGAGGGACAAGTTTGAGGGTTCAGATAAGGAAAACGGGGGGCTGGGGGGCCGGTCACTGTCAGGTGTTTTTTCATAGGATGTATTAAGGTAAAAAAAAACACGAACATTTACAGGTCTTGTTCCCCACCCCCACCCCAGCCTGTGCAATGGGGACACAAACAGAAAGAGGACAACCTGATTGATGATATATAATGATTATTATTTGTGGGGGGTGCACTAGATCTCTGCTGTCCCCGATAAAGGGTGAGGTCTGACCCCCGAGACACATTTCTGCTACAGTGGGGAGGGAAAGTATTCAGACCCCCTTACATTGTTCACTCTTTGTTATATTGCAGCCATTTGCTAAAATCATTTCAGTTCTTTTTTTTCCTCCATTAATGTACACACAGCACCCCATATTGTACACACAGCACCCCATATTGTACACACAGCCCCCCATATTGTACACACAGCACCCCATATTGTACACACAGCACCTCATATTGTACACACAGCACCCCATATTGTACACACAGCACCCCATATTGTACACACAGCACCCCATATTGTACACACAGCACCCCATATTGTACACACAGCCCCCCATATTGTACACACAGCACCCCATATTGTACACACAGCACTCCATATTGTACACACAGCCCCCCATATTGTACACACAGCACCCCATATTGTACACACAGCCCCCCATATTGTACACACATCACCTCATATTATACACACAGCCCCCCATATTGTACACACAGCCCCCCATATTGTACACACAGCCCCCCATATTATACACACAGCACTCCATATTGTACACACAGCCCCCCATATTGTACACACAGCACCTCATATTGTACACACAGCCCCCATATTGTACACACAGCCCCCCATATTGTACACACAGCCCCCCATATTGTACACACAGCACCTCATATTGTACACACATCACCTCATATTGTACACACAGCTCCCCATATTGTACACACAGCACCCCATATTATACACACAGCACTCCATATTGTACACACAGCCCCCCATATTGTACACACAGCACCTCATATTGTACACACAGCCCCCATATTGTACACACAGCCCCCCATATTGTACACACAGCCCCCCATATTGTACACACAGCACCTCATATTGTACACACATCACCCCATATTGTACACACAGCACCCCATATTGTACACACAGCTCCCCATATTGTACACACAGCACCCCCATATTGTACACACAGCACCTCATATTGTACACACAGCACCCCGTATTGTACACACAGCCCCCCATATTGTACACACAGCCCCCCCATATTGTACACACAGCCCCCCATATTGTACACACAGCACCCCATATTGTACACACAGCCCCCCATATTGTACACACAGCCCCCCATATTGACAGAAAAACACAGAATTGTTGACATTTTTGCAGATTTATTAAAAAAGAAAACCTGAAATATCACATGCTCCTAAGTATTCAGACCCTTTGCTCAGTATTTAATAGAAGCCCCTTTTGATGAGTCTTTTTGGGAAAGATACAAGTTTTTCACACCTGGATTTGGGGATCCTCTGCCATTCCTCCTTGCAGATCCTCTCCAGTTCTGTCAGGGGGGATGGTAAACGTTGGTGGACGGCCATTTTTAGGTCTCTCCAGAGATGCTCCATTGGGTTTAAGTCAGGGCTTTGGCTGGGCCATTCAGGAACAGTCACGGAGTTGTTGTGAAGCCACTCCTTCGTTATTTTAGGTGTGTGCTTAGGGTCATTGTCTTGTTGGAAGGTAAACCTTCGGCCCAGTCTGCGGTCCTGAGCACTCTGGAGAAGGTTTTCATCCAGGATATCCCTGTACTTGAATATAAGAGAAAAAACCCAAATTGGGTAAAAGCTGCGCTTAGATTAAAAAATAATTAGAAAAGCTGCCAGCACCCTAAAAAAGTCCTGTATCTGACCTCCAAAAGTATAATAAACAGCAAAGTGCAGCGCTAATAACATATGTGAAAAGTTAAAATTGAGTTCCACCAAGTGACATGTAAAACAATTAGTGAAAAAACATATTACAAATAACAAATGAAACTAAAATCACAAATGTATGTGAAAAAAAAGTCCAAAAATTCTTGATAAGTCCACAAATAAGTAAATAAATGAAAAACACCCATCCAAGAGAGGTTTGTGACAAAAGGTGCCTAGATATGGTCCACCAAAACGTGTGTGAGTAGAGTCTGCTTACCAGACGGCGATGACTGCTATTATGGCAGTCTCGCCCAGCATAGGGATTATGGTCTCCCAAAACCCAAGGTACAATACGGGATCGGTAGTTCTAACACTCCATCAGACCGAAAATACAAAAGAGAACACCATAATGCAGAATCAGTGGGAGCCCCGAGTGTGTCACTAGCCACGTCACCTACAACCAGATGCCATCAGGCGTCCCCAGCAGTCCGTCCTTACATCAGGTGCCCCCAGCGGAGTCCCTCCTTACATGCAGCCTGTGTCACATCAAATGCAGCCTATCCAGCATGGGTTGACTGCATGGACTCCACACATGTACCTTGGGTTTTGGGAGACCATAATCCCTATGCTGGGCGAGACTGCCATAATAGCAGTCATCGCCGTCTGGTAAGCAGACTCTACTCACACACGTTTTGGTGGACCATATCTAGGCACCTTTTGTCACAAACCTCTCTTGGATGGGTGTTTTTCATTTATTTACTTATTTGTGGACTTATCAAGAATTTTTGGACTTTTTTTTCACATACATTTGTGATTTTAGTTTCATTTGTTATTTGTAATATGTTTTTTCACTAATTGTTTTACATGTCACTTGGTGGAACTCAATTTTAACTTTTCACATATGTTATTAGCGCTGCACTTTGCTGTTTATTATCCCTGTACTTGGCCGCATTCATCTTTCCCTCGATTGCAACCAGTCGTCCTGTCCCTGCAGCTGAAAAACACCCCCACAGTATGATGCTGCCACCACCATGCTTCACAGTTGGGACTGTATTGGACAGGTGATGAGCAGTGCCTGGTTTTCTCCACACATACCGCTTAGAATTAAGGCCAAAAAGTTCTATCTTGGTCTCATCAGACCAGAGAATCTTATTTCTCACCATCTTGGAGTCCTTCAGGTGTTTTTTAGTAAACTCCATGCGGCTTTCCTGTGTCTTGCACTGAGGAGAGGCTTCCGTCGGGCCACTCTGCCATAAAGCCTCGACTGGTGGAGGGCTGCAGTGATGGTTGACTTTCTAAAACTTTCTCCCATCTCCCGACTGCATCTCTGGAGCTCAGCCACAGTGATCTTTGGGTTCTTCTTTACCTCTCTCTCCAAGGCTCTTCTCCCCCGATAGCTCAGTTTGGCCGGACGGCCAGCTCTAGGAAGAGTTCTGGTCGTCCCAAACATCTTCCATTTAAGGATTATGGAGGCCACTGTGCTCTTAGGAACCTTAAGTGCAGCAGAAATGTTTTTGTAACCTTGGCCAGATCTGTGCCTTGCCACAATTCTGTCTCTGAGCTCTGTGCCTTGCCACAATTCTGTCTCTGAGCTCTGTACCTTGCCACAATTCTGTCTCTGAGCTCTTCAGGCAGTTCCTTTGACCTCATGATTCTCATTTGCTCTGACATGCACTGTGAGCTGTAAGGTCTTATATAGACAGGTGTGTGGCTTTCCTAATCAAGTCCAATCAGTATAATCAAACACAGCTGGACTCAAATGAAGGTGTAGAACCATCTCAAGGATGATCAGAAGAAATGGACAGCACCTGAGTTATATATATGAGTGTCACAGCAAAGGGTCTGAATACTTAGGAGCATGTGATATTTCAGGTTTTCTATATGTAATAAATCTGCAAAAATGTCAACAATTCTGTGTTTTTCTGTCAATATGGGGGGCTGTGTGTACAATATGGGGGGCTGTGTGTACAATATGGAGTGCTGTGTGTACAATATGGGGTGCTGTGTGTACAATATGGAGTGCTGTGTGTACAATATGGGGTGATGTGTGTACAATATGGGGTGATGTGTGTACAATATGGGGTGCTGTGTGTACAATATGGGGGGCTGTGTGTACAATATGGAGTGCTGTGTGTACAATATGGGGTGCTGTGTGTACAATATGGGGTGCTGTGTGTACAATATGGGGGGCTGTGTGTACAATATGAGGGGCTGTGTGTACAATATGGGGTGCTGTGTGTACAATATGGGGTGCTGTGTGTACAATATGGGGGGCTGTGTGTACAATATGGGGGGCTGTGTGTACAATATGGAGTGCTGTGTGTACAATATGGGGTGCTGTGTGTACAATATGGGGGGCTGTGTGTACAATATGAGGGGCTGTGTGTACAATATGGGGTGCTGTGTGTACAATATGGGGTGCTGTGTGTACAATATGGGGGGCTGTGTGTACAATATGGAGTGCTGTGTGTACAATATGGGGTGCTGTGTGTACAATATGGGGTGCTGTGTGTACAATATGGGGTCCTGTGTGTACAATATGAGGGGCTGTGTGTACAATATGGGGGGCTGTGTGTACAATATGAGGGGCTGTGTGTACAATATGGGGGGCTGTGTGTACAATATGGGGTGCTGTGTGTACAATATGGAGTGCTGTGTGTACAATATGGAGTGCTGTGTGTACAATATGGGGTGCTGTGTGTACAATATGGGGTGCTGTGTGTACAATATGGGGTCCTGTGTGTACAATATGAGGGGCTGTGTGTACAATATGGGGGGCTGTGTGTACAATATGAGGGGCTGTGTGTACAATATGGGGGGCTGTGTGTACAATATGGGGGGCTGTGTGTACAATATGGGGGGGCTGTGTGTACAATATGGGGTGTTGTGTGTACAATATGGAGTGTTGTGTGTACAATATGGGGGGCTGTGTGTACAATATGGGGTGCTGTGTGTACAATATGAGGTGCTGTGTGTACAATATGGGGTGCTGTGTGTACAATATGAGGTGTTGTGTGTACAATATGGGGTGCTGTGTGTACAATATGAGGTGTTGTGTGTACAATATGAGGTGCTGTGTGTACAATATGGGGGGCTGTGTGTACAATATGGGGTGCTGTGTGTGTACAATATGAGGTGCTGTGTGTACAATATGGGGTGCTGTGTGTACAATATGGGGGGCTGTGTGTACAATATGGGGTGCTGTGTGTACAATATGGGGTGCTGTGTGTACAATATGGGGTGCTGTGTGTACAATATGAGGTGCTGTGTGTACAATATGGGGTGTTGTGTGTACAATATGAGGTGCTGTGTGTACAATATGAGGTGCTGTGTGTACAATATGGGGTGCTGTGTGTACAATATGGGGTGTTGTGTGTACAATATGGGGTGCTGTGTGTACAATATGGGGGGCTGTGTGTACAATATGGGGTGCTGTGTGTACATTAATGAGGAAAAAAATGAACTTAAATGATTTTAGCAAACGGCTGCAATATAACAAAGAGTGAAAAATTGAAGGGGGTCTGAATACTTTCCCTCCTCACTGTATATGTGGACTATAATGTGTGTGTAAAGGGTCCTGTGTGGGGGGGGGGGTCCTGTGTGGGGGGGGGGGGTCGTGTGTGGGGGGGGGGTCATGTGTGTGTGTGTGGGGGGGGTCCTGTGTGGGGGGTGCACTAGATCTCTTCTGTCCCCAGTGGCCCTGATGAAGGGTGAGGTCTGACCCCCGAGACACACTCCCGCTATATCTGGATATAAAAACCTGACAGGGGTTCCAGGACTCCATTGTATCTCTGTCTGTGTTGCAGTTCCCCTCACTTCCTCTAGAAGGTTGTCAGCAGGACAGGGGAAAGTGAGGGGATAGTTTCTGCCCCACGTGGCTGCAAACACCTGGCGGGGGTTCTAATCCTGTCTGGTCCTCAGGAATACTCGGCTGTACGTGGAGCGGGAGGGAGGAAGTGAGGTCATCAGTGTGGGACGTCCTCTGACATTGCAGACCAATCAGAGATCACCGCCATGCTGAGTGTCACTGGGAAGTGATGTCACGGCGCGGAGTTCCCCTTTATATCGGAACGCTCAACTTCAAACTGAGAATAGTGCTTCACATTGCAGGGGGGAGGGGGTAAAGACCATATTACCCCCCCCCCCCGCGCCAAACCTTAATGGGGGAAGGGACAATATGGAGGGATAAGACACAAACCAATGAAGCTCTGGGATCATTGTGAGGACCTGAATGGGACCCGGGATCAGTCCATATGCAGCATAACTCAGACTGGGAGAGGGAGAAACAGCAGAAGGAGCCAATCAGTTCATGTACTGACAGGAAGCACACTGATAGGAGGAGAGAGCAGAGAGATAAGCTTATCATTGTGCTGCTTCTCCTTTCACTGTCCAATCAGGCGCTGGGGGTGGGTCTAGGATGATGTGGAGTGAATGATACTGCCCATCACACTGAGGACATCTAGTGTCAGTACAAAGTACTGCGGGGGAAATCTCTGGATGGAAGATGAATATTACAGCCAAAGCTGGTTCTCTTTTTTTATGGCTGGAGTCCCACTTTAATATTTCACTTCCTTTATGTAGAGATTCGTTTTCATTTCCTGTTGCATCTCCAGATCAGGAAGTTAAGGAATTCCCAAACACAACCCCCCACGGGTGACACATGCAGGAGAAGAGCCAATTCCCCCCCCTCCCACCGTGGTGTCAGAAAAATGATTTTGCATGCGTTCCGGACACACACAAATGTGAACGCAGGCTAAATGTCTCAGATACATTGGTGGTCCGTGTAAATCTTCTGATTACATTGGTGGTCCGTGTAAATCTTCTGATTACATTGGTGGTCCGTGTAAATCTTCTGATTACATTGGTGGTCCGTGTAAATCTTCTGATTACATTGGTGGTCCGTGTAAATCTTCTGATTACATTGGTGGTCAGTGTAAATCTTCTGATTACATTGGTGGTCCGTGTAAATCTTCTCATTACATTGGTGGTCCGTGTAAATCTTCTCATTACATTTGTGGTCCGTGTAAATCTTCTGATTACATTGGTGGTCCGTGTAAATCTTCTCATTACATTGGTGGTCCGTGTAAATCTTCTCATTACATTGGTGGTCCGTGTAAATCTTCTGATTACATTGGTGGTCCGTGTAAATCTTCTGATTACATTGGTGGTCCGTGTAAATCTTCTCATTACATTGGTGGTCAGTGTAAATCTTCTCATTACATTGGTGGTCCAGTGTAAATCTTCTCATTACATTGGTGGTCAGTGTAAATCTTCTCATTACATTGGTGGTCAGTGTAAATCTTCTCATTACATTGGTGGTCAGTGTAAATCTTCTCATTACATTGGTGGTCCGTGTAAATCTTCTGATTACATTGGTGGTCAGTGTAAATCTTCTCATTACATTGGTGGTCAGTGTAAATCTTCTCATTACATTGGTGGTCCAGTGTAAATCTTCTCATTACATTGGTGGTCCGTGTAAATCTTCTCATTACATTGGTGGTCAGTGTAAATCTTCTCATTACATTGGTGGTCCGTGTAAATCTTCTCATTACATTGGTGGTCCGTGTAAATCTTCTCATTACATTGGTGGTCCGTGTAAATCTTCTCATTACATTGGTGGTCCGTGTAAATCTTCTCATTACATTGGTGGTCCGTGTAAATCTTCTCATTACATTGGTGGTCCGTGTAAATCTTCTCATTACATTGGAGTTTTCTGTCTATTGATGGGTCCCCTCACCTCCCCAGTCCATGGTATGCAGGCAGTGAGGAGATAATGTGCTGTAACCTTTAGAAACCAATCAGTGAGCAGTAATGATGCACAGTAATCTCTAGCAACCAATCAACAAGCAGAAATCATGTGCTGTAACCTCTAACAGGCAGTCAGTCATTGTAGACTCAGAGCAGGTGGAGAGTGAAATGTCAAACCTCCCAACCGTCCCGGATTTGGAGGGACTGTCCCTGATTTGGAGCAATGTCCCTCTGTCCCTCATTCCTCCTCATTTTGCTCTGATTTATATAGTTGTATATAAAATGCACTTTTTATCTATAAAATAGTGTTTCCCAGAGCTAAACCTTTCATCTGATTTCTAAACTGCTGCATTTGTAAATTCCAAAAGCCAATATAAAAAAAGCTCTTGTGGGTTTAATCAATCTTGTTTTTTTTGTACAATTCTACTTTAAGGGGGTGTGTCCTATGGCTGCATAATTTTGCTGATAGGTGTCCCTCATTCCCATCTCAAAAAGTTGGGAGGTGTGAAATTGCATGGGGGGGGGGGGCAAGAAAATGTTTGCCCAGGGTCCAATCAATATTAAAGACGGCCCTGCATATGGGATGACATGGATGGGGATCTGATGGGGATAGTGATGGGGATAGGGATAGTGATGGGGATAGTGATGGGGATAGTGATGGGGATAGTGATGGGGATAGTGATGGGGATAGGGATGGGGATAGGGATGGGGATAGTGATGGGGATGGGGATGGGGATAGTGATGGGGATAATGATGGGGATAGTGATGGGGATAATGATGGGGATAGTGATGGGGATAGTGATGGGGATGGGGATAGGGATAGTGATGGGGATAGTGATGGGGATAGTGATGGGGATAGTGATGGGGATAGTGATGGGGATAGTGATGGGGATAGGGATGGGGATAGGGATGGGGATAGGGATGGGGATGGGGATAGTGATGGGGATAGTGATGGGGATAGGGATAGTGATGGGGATAGGGATGGGGATCTGATGGGGATAGTGATGGGGATAGGGATAGTGATGGGGATAGGGATGGGGTTTGTGATAGGAATCTATCCAATCACTAGAGAGCGATGACATCACTGAGAATGCAGCCTATCCAATCACTAGAGAGCGGTGACATCACTGAGAATGCAGCCTATCCAATCACTAGAGAGCGATGACATCACTGAGAATGCAGCCAATCCAATCACTAGAGAGCGGTGACATCACTGAGAATGCAGCCTATCCAATCACTAGAGAGCGATGACATCACTGAGAATGCAGCCTATCCAATCACTAGAGAGCGGTGACATCACTGAGAATGCAGCCTATCCAATCACTAGAGAGCGATGACATCACTGAGAATGCAGCCTATCCAATCACTAGAGAGCGGTGACATCACTGAGAATGCAGCCTATCCAATCACTAGACAGCGGTGACATCACTGAGAATGCAGTCTATCCAATCACTAGAGAGCGATGACATCACTGAGAATGCAGCCTATCCAATCACTAGAGAGCGATGACATCACTGAGAATGCAGCCTATCCAATCACTAGAGAGCGATGACATCACTGAGAATGCAGCCTATCCAATCACTAGAGAGCGATGACATCACTGAGAATGCAGCCTATCCAATCACTAGAGAGCGATGACATCACTGAGAATGCAGCCTATCCAATCACTAGAGAGCGATGACATCACTGAGAATGTAGCCTATCCAATCACTAGAGAGCGATGACATCACTGAGAATGCAGCCTATCCAATCACTAGAGAGCGATGACATCACTGAGAATGCAGCCTATCCAATCACTAGAGAGCGATGACATCACTGAGAATGCAGCCTATCCAATCACTAGAGAGCGATGACATCACTGAGAATGTAGCCTATCCAATCACTAGAGAGCGATGACATCACTGAGAATGCAGCCTATCCAATCACTAGAGAGCGGTGACATTGCGGGGCCCTGGCAGTATCGCTGAGAACACATGCGCAGCCTCGGACATGCGATGAGACAGATGGCGCTCTGCGGTCATAACGACGTATACAATGAGCTCTCATACAGAGGACATCCTCCATTAACAAACAATGGACCTTCCCCCGGGGGAGGGGGGATTATCAGAATGATGTCACACAGGGAGGATCCCTCACCATTCTAATCATCTCCTTCATCTGTAGAGGAGCCGAGGCCCCGCCCCTGAGGAAGGATAGACAAGCAGGCGGGGAAGGGATACAAACGTTTACATTTTGGTAATGGAGGGACTCCGGACAGAGTTGCTGAAACTGAACACACCACATGAAAGAGTCCCTCAGCCTATAACGCTCCACAGAACCTCTGCCAGGTTTTTACTGCCATCTTCTCATTACAGAGCCTTGTAAACTTCCTGTTGTGTCCCCAGGACAGGAAGTGAAAGAAGAGTCTCTTCGGTAAGTGGACTATTCCCCTCCCCCATTTCCTGCTGTCTGCCCCCCCCCATCTCGTATTTAATTCCTCTTCACATGGGGGGGTAGACCTATCTATGGACTGCGTTCACATGGGGGGGTAGGCCTGTCTGAGGGCCGCGTTCACATGGGGGGGTGGGCCTGTCTGAGGGCCGCGTTCACATGGGGGGGTAGGCCTGTCTGAGGGCCGCGTTCACATGGGGGGGTAGGCCTGTCTGAGGGCCGCGTTCACATGGGGGGGTAGGCCTGTCTGAGGGCCGCGTTCACATGGGGGGTAGGCCTGTCTGAGGGCCGCGTTCACATGGGGGGGTAGGCCTGTCTGAGGGCCGCGTTTACATGGGGGGGTAGGCCTGTCTGAGGGCCGCGTTCACATGAGGGGGTAGGCCTGTCTGAGGGCCGCGTTCACATGAGGGGGTAGGCCTGTCTGAGGGCCGCGTTCACATGGGGGGGTGGGGGGTTAGGCCTGTCTGAGGGCCGCGTTCACATGGGGGGGTGGGGGTTAGGCCTGTCTGAGGGCCGCGTTCACATGGGGGGGTGGGGGTTAGGCCTGTCTGAGGGCCGCGTTCACATGGGGGGGTAGGCCTGTCTGAGGGCCGCGTTCACATGTGGGGGTGGGGGGTTAGGCCTGTCTGAGGGCCGCGTTCACACGGGGGTAGGGATGAGCATGCGCTGTACTACCCCCATCTCGGTGCTGCTGACTTCCTGCCTCCCTGCCCCCGGTGATGGCATTCCTCGGGGTGGGTTCCTGATGGTGACACCAGTGCCCCCCCGTCTGTGTGCTGAGAGGGGCGCTTGTAGTTTCCATCAGAGCACAAGGTGACAACACAGGAGCACACCTGGGGGACAGGGACAGAGCGTTGTCACCTGATAACAGGAAGTGCCTGGACAAGAACCTCCATGGCGGGATCACCGGGATTATTATAATGAAAGCTGCAGGAAAAGCCTGCTGGGGGGTGGGGAGGCACAGAGTCACCGAGTACAATGTGATAACGGGGGATGGAAAGCTCTGCGCTGCTCACCAGGAAGGAATCTGCAGAATTTGTTTGTCACATTTCTGGATCCTCGCTGAGCACCATTCCCAAATATGTCCTCCGACTTCCCTGAGCGGGGGAGGGGAGGGAGATTGTATATGTATACAGGGAGGGGGTGAAGTCAGGATCCGGTTGGACGGATGTATGAGGGGGGTGGGGGCAGCGCCTGTATACAGTTCCTTGGAATAAGTATTCATACCCCTCGACATTTCCCACATTTTGTTACAACCAAAAACATAAATGTATTTTATTTGGATTTTATGTGATGGACCAACACAAAGTGTCACATAATTGTGAAGTGGAAGGAAAATGATAAATGATACAAATAAATATGAGAAAAGTGTGTGGGGGGGGGGGCATTTGTATTGAGCCCCCTTTACTCTGATAACTATAATCTAGAGGAACCAATTGTCTTCAGAAGTCACCTAATTAGTAAATAGAGTCCACCTGTGTGTCATTTAATCTCAGTATAAATGCAGCTGTTCTGTGAAGCCCTCAGAGGTTTGTTAGAGAACCTTAGTGAACAAACAGCATCATGAAGGCCAAGGAACACACCAGACAGGTCAGGGATAAAGTTGTGGAGAAGTTTAGAGCAGGGTTAGGTTATAATAAAATCTCCCAAGCTTTGAACATCTCACGGAGCTCTGTTCAATCCATCATCAGAAAATGGAAAGAGTATGGCACAACTGCAAACCTACCAAGACATGACCGTCCACCTAAACTGACCGGCCGGGCAAGGAGAGCATTCATCAGAGAAGAGCCAAGAGGTCCATGGTAACTCTGGAGGAGCTGCAGAGATCCACAGCTCAGGTGGGAGAATCTGTCCACAGGACAACTATTAGTCGTGTTCTCCACAAATCTGCCCTTTATGGAAGAGTGACAAGAAGAAAGACATTGGTGAAAGAAAGTCATAAGAAGTCCTGTTTGTAGTTTGTGAGAAGCCATGTGGAGGACACAGCAAACATGTGGAAGAAGGTGATCTGGTCACATGAGACCAAAATTCAACTTTATGGCCTAAAAGTAAAACGCTATGTGTGGGGAAAACTAACACTGCACATCACCCTGAACACACCATCCCCACCGTGAAACATGGTGGTGGCAGCATCATGTGGTGGGGATGGTTTTCTTCAGCAGGGACAGGGAAGCTGGTCAGAGTTGATGGGAAGATGGATGGAGACAAATACAGGACAATCTTAGAAGAAAACCTGTTAGAGTCTACAAAAGACTTGAGACTGGGCGGAGGTTCACCTTCCAGCAGGACAACGACCCGAAACATCCAGC
Source organism: Aquarana catesbeiana (assembly GCA_037953035.1). Lineage (NCBI taxonomy): Eukaryota > Metazoa > Chordata > Amphibia > Anura > Ranidae > Aquarana > Aquarana catesbeiana. The sequence goes on along the minus strand of JBBHAA010003672.1, from coordinate 34,201 downwards.
CAGAGCTACAATGGAATGGTTTAGATCAAAGCATATTCATGTGTTAGAATGGCCCAGTCACAGTCCAGACCTAAATCACATTGAGAATCTGTGGCAAGACTTGAAAATTGCTGTTCACAGACGCTCTCCATCCAATCTGACAGAGCTTGAGATATTTTACAAAGAAGAATGGGCAGAAATGTCCTCTCTAGATGTGCAAAGCTGGTAGAGACATCCCCAAAAAGACTTGTAGAGAAAGGGGGTTCTACAAAGTATTGACTCCGGGGGGCGCCATACAAATGCCCCTCCCCCCACACTTTTCACATATTTATTTGTATCATTTATCATTTTCCTTCCACTTCACAATTATGTGACACTTTGTGTTGGTCTATCACATAAAATCCCAATAAAATACTTTTATGTTTTTGTTGTAACAAAATGTGGGGAATTTCAGGGGGTATGAATACTTTTTCAGGGTACTGTAGCAGGTAGGGAGCAAGCAGAAGTGTAGTCAGTAAGCGACAAGAACAAGATATCGGCTGGAGAGAGCACAATGATCTGGCAAATAGGAAGTGTAGAGACATGGATAAAAAGTAAGAAGTTTATGGGAGAAGCAAAGGGGTCACAAGAGACAAGGTAAGATCGTCTAGGAATCAGAGCTGTCAAGCATCTCAGGTGGCTCAGCAAGAAGAGCTACTACCAGACATAGCAGAGGCTGTGGGTTCAGATCCCGGTCCTGACAACTAATGACCAAATATACAGAATGTGACCCCCTCAATCCGGAATATTCTGCTCCTTCCTCAAATAGTTCTTTGTATAGACAGCCAGAGAAGCCTCTACTCTGCATTCTGGTCATATAGCCAATACTCGCCAGCCCCGGATACACCTCGGGGGTGGGTCCATTGGATGAGCTCTGTGTCGGGGGTGGGTCTATTGGATGAGCTCTGTGCTGGTCTCCCCAGCTTCACCTCGGGGGTGGGTCTATTGGATGAGCTCCTCCTCGGGGGTGGGTATATTGGATGAGCTCTGTGCTGGTCTCCTCGGCTCCACCTCGGGGGTGGGTCTATTGGATAAACTCTGTGCTGGTTTCCCCGGCTCCACCTCGGGGGTGGGTCTATTGGATGAGCTCTGTGCTGGTTTCCCCGGCTCCACCTCGGGGGTGGGTCTATTGGATGAGCTCCACCTCGGGGGTGGGTCTATTGGATGAGCTCCACCTTGGGGGTGCGTCTATTGGATGAGCTCCACCTCGGGGGTGGGTCTATTGGATAAACTCTGTGCTGGTTTCCCCGGCTCCACCTCGGGGGTGGGTCTATTGGATGAGCTCCACCTCGGGGGTGGGTCTATTGGATGAGCTCCACCTTGGGGGTGCGTCTATTGGATGAGCTCCTCCTCGGGGGTGCGTCTATTGGATGAGCTCCTCCTCGGGGGTGCGTCTATTGGATGAGCTCCTCCTCGGGGGTGGGTCTATTGAATGAGCTCTGTGCTGGTCACATCTCATATTGTATTATCACACGGAGGTCCTGAGCCGTTCACCTCACAAGACTCTCTGATACTTCTCTATGATCGCAAAGCATTACGGTTTATGAATCTCGGTGTAACATCTACAACGGCCGCAGTATTTGTGTCTAAAATTACAGTTTTCAGGTGTTTTTTGTTTTTTTTTCCATCCTTTTACACCTCAGCGCTGCTGATTTCCTGCAGCCTCTGTGCAGACACTTCCTGTCTATATACAGTGGGGAGGGAAAGTATTCAGACCCCTTCAATTTCTCACTCTTTGTTATATTGCAGCCGTTTGCTAAAATCATTTAAGTTTCTTTTTTTTCCTCATTAAATGTACACACAGCCCCCCATATTGTACACACAGCCCCCCATATTGTACACACAACACCCCATATTGTACACACAGCCCCCCATATTGTACACACAGCACCTCATATTGTACACACATCACCCCATATTGTACACACATCACCCCATATTGTACACACAGCCCCCCATATTGTACACACAGCACCTCATATTGTACACACAACACCCCATATTGTACACACAGCCCCCCATATTGTACACACAGCACCTCATATTGTACACACAGCCCCCCATATTGTACACACAGCCCCCCATATTGTACACACAGCCCCCCATATTGTACACACAGCACCTCATATTGTACACACAGCACCCCATATTGTACACACAGCACCCCATATTGTACACACAGCCCCCCATATTGTACACACAGCACCCCATATTGTACACACAGCTCCCCATATTGTACACACAGCACCTCATATTGTACACACAGCCCCCCATATTGTACACACAGCACTCCATATTGTACACACATCACCTCATATTGTACACACAGCCCCCCATATTGTACACACAGCACTCCATATTGTACACACAGCACCTCATATTGTACACACAGCCCCCCATATTGTACACACAGCACTCCATATTGTACACACAGCCCCCCATATTGTACACACATCACCCCATATTGTACACACAGCACCTCATATTGTACACACAGCACTCCATATTGTACACACAGCCCCCCATATTGTACACACAGCACTCCATATTGTACACACAACACCCCATATTGTACACACAGCACCCCATATTGTACACACAGCACCCCATATTGTACACACAGCACCCCATATTGTACACACAGCACCCCATATTGTACACACAGCACTCCATATTGTACACACAGCCCCCCATATTGTACACACAGCCCCCCATATTGTACACACAGCACCCCATATTGTACACACAGCTCCCCATATTGTACACACAGCACCCCATATTGTACACACAGCACCCCATATTGTACACACAGCACCTCATATTGTACACACAGCCCCCCATATTGTACACACAGCTCCCCATATTGTACACACAGCTCCCCATATTGTACACACAGCACCCCATATTGTACACACAGCCCCCCATATTGTACACACAGCACCCCATATTGTACACACAGCCCCCCATATTGTACACACAGCACCTCATATTGTACACACAGCACCTCATATTGTACACACAGCACCCCATATTGTACACACAGCACCCCATATTGTACACACAGCACCCCATATTGTACACAGCACCCCATATTATACACACAGCACCCCATATTGTACACACAGCACTCCATATTGTACACACACAACACCCCATATTGTACACACAGCACCTCATATTGTACACACAGCACCCCATATTGTACACACAGCCCCCCATATTGTACACACAGCACCTCATATTGTACACACAGCACCCCATATTGTACACACAGCACCTCATATTGTACACACAGCCCCCCATATTGTACACACAGCACCCCATATTGTACACACAGCACCTCATATTGTACACACAGCACCTCATATTGTACACACAGCACCCCATATTGTACACACAGCACCCCATATTGTACACACAGCACCTCATATTGTACACACAGCACCCCATATTGTACACACAGCACCCCATATTGTACACACAGCCCCCCATATTATACACACAGCACCTCATATTGTACACACAGCACCTCATATTGTACACACAGCACCCCATATTGTACACACAACACCCCATATTATACACACAGCACCTCATATTGTACACACAGCCCCCCATATTGTACACACAGCACCTCATATTGTACACACAACACCCCATATTGTACACACAGCCCCCCATATTGTACACACAGCCCCCCATATTGTACACACAACACCTCATATTGTACACACAGCCCCCCATATTGTACACACAGCACTCCATATTGTACACACAGCACCCCATATTGTACACACAGCCCCCCATATTGTACACACAGCCCCCCATATTGTACACACAGCCCCCCATATTGTACACACAGCCCCTCATATTGTACACACAGCACCCCATATTGTACACACAACCCCCCATATTGTACACACAGCCCCCCCATATTGTACACACAGCACCTCATATTGTACACACAGCACCCCATATTGTACACACAGCACCTCATATTGTACACACAGCCCCCCATATTGTACACACAGCCCCTCATATTGTACACACAGCCCCCCATATTATACACACAGCCCCCCATATTATACACACAGCCCCCCATATTGTACACACAGCCCCCCATATTGTACACACAGCCCCCCATATTGTACACACAGCACCTCATATTGTACACACATCACCTCATATTGTACACACAGCACCCCATATTGTACACACAGCACTCCATATTGTACACACAGCACCCCATATTGTACACACATCACCCCATATTGTACACACAGCCCCCCATATTGTACACACAGCCCCCCATATTGTACACACAGCCCCCCATATTGTACACACAGCACCCCATATTCTACACACAGCACCCCATATTGTACACACATCACCCCATATTGTACACACAGCACTCCATATTGTACACACAGCACCCCATATTGTACACACAGCCCCCCATATTGTACACACAGCCCCCCGTATTGTACACACAGCACTCCATATTGTACACACAGCACCTCATATTGTACACACAGCACTCCATATTGTACACACAGCCCCCCGTATTGTACACACAGCCCCCCGTATTGTACACACAGCACCCCATATTGTACACACAGCACCCCATATTGTACACACAGCACCCCATATTGTACACACAGCACCCCATATTGTATACACAGCACCCCATATTGTACACACATCACCCCATATTGTACACACAGCACCCCATATTGTATACACAGCACCCCATATTGTACACACATCACCCCATATTATACACACAGCACCCCATATTGTACACACAGCACCCCATATTGTACACACAGCACCCCATATTGTACACACAGCACCCCATATTGTACACACAGCACCTCATATTGTACACACAGCACCTCATATTGTACACACAGCTCCCCATATTGTACACACAGCCCCCCATATTGTACACACAGCACCTCATATTGTACACACAACACCCCATATTGTATACACAGCACCCCATATTGTACACACAGCCCCCCATATTGTACACACAGCACCCCATATTGTACACACATCACCCCATATTGTACACACAGCACCCCATATTGTACACACAGCACCCCATATTGTACACACAGCACTCCATATTGACAGAAAAACACAGAATTGTTGACATTTTTGCAGAGTTATTAAAAAAGAAAACCTGAAATATCACATGCTCCTAAGTATTCAGACCCTTTGCTGTGACACTCATATATATAACTCAGGTGCTGTCCATTTCTTCTGATCATCCTTGAGATGGTTCTACACCTTCATGTGAGTCCAGCTGTGTTTGATTATACTGATTGGACTTGATTAGGAAAGCCACACACCTGTCTATATAAGACCTTACAGCTCACAGTGCATGTCAGAGCAAATGAGAATCATGAGGTCAAAGGAACTGCCTGAAGAGCTCAGAGACAGAATTGTGGCAAGGTACAGAGCTCAGAGACAGAATTGTGACAAGGCACAGAGCTCAGAGACAGAATTGTGGCAAGGCACAGAGCTCAGAGACAGAATTGTGACAAGGCACAGAGCTCAGAGACAGAATTGTGGCAAGGCACAGAGCTCAGAGACAGAATTGTGGCAAGGCACAGATCTGGCCAAGGTTACAAAAACATTTCTGCTGCACTTAAGGTTCCTAAGAGCACAGTGGCCTCCATAATCCTTAAATGGAAGATGTTTGGGACGACCAGAACTCTTCCTAGAGCTGGCCGTCCGGCCAAACTGAGCGATCGGGGGAGAGGAGCCTTGGTGGGAGAGAAGAACCCAAAGATCACTGTGGCTGAGCTCCAGAGATGCAGTCGGGAGATGGGAGAAAGTTGTAGAAAGTCAACCATCACTGCAGCCCTCCATGATTTTAGCAAATGGCTGCAATATAACAAAGAGTAAAAAAATGTAAGGGGGTCTGAATACTTTCCCTCCCCACTGTACACTACTGATGGTGACCACAGTGGACCATGTATGAGAAATGTGTGTTGAAACGATCACTAGAGGCAGCCCATGTGACATGGTGACAACACTGGAGCACAATTGGGAGACGGGGACAGAGGGTTGTCATCCAAAAACAGGAAGTTCCCGGACAAGGACCTCCATGGCGGGATCACCAATGATCGTGTCTGCAGATCTGAAGGTGTTGATGATGAGTCCAGAAATGAGAAGAGATTGAAGTGGTCGGGTCACTCCCACATATTACCACCCGGGCCGTGCCACATCCCCCGTACATCCCTTCCCTCACCGATCGTTATCAGCTGAGGATCGCCAAGTTCTAATTCCAGTATCATGGGCTACATAACCTACGTACCGTCATACCTCCAGAGGGCAGAGGAGGGCGAGAGCGACCCACAACACCCCCCCGACCACAACACCCCCCCGACCACAACACCCCCCCACCACCACAACACCCCCCGACCACAACACCCCCCCTCACCACAACACCCCCCCGACCACAACACCCCCCCGACCACAACACCCCCCCTCACCACCACAACCTCCGACCACAACACCCCCCCTCACCACAACAACCTCCGACCACAACACCCCCCGACCACAACACCCCCCCCGACCACAACACCCCCCCCTCACCACACCCCCTCACCACCACACCCCCCCACCACCACAACACCCCCCCACCACAACACCCCCCCTCACACCACAACACCCCCCCTCATTACAACACCCCCCCTCACCACCACAACCCCCGACCACAACACCCCCCCTCACCACCACAACCTCCGACCACAACACCCCCCCTCACCACAACACCCCCCGACCACAACACCCCCCCTCACCACAACACCCCCCCTCACCACACCCCCCGACCACAACACCCCCCCTCACCACCACAACCTCCGACCACAACACCCCCCCTCACCACAACACCCCCCCTCACCACAACACCCCCCTCACCACCACAACCTCCGACCACAAGACCCCCCCTCACCACAACACCCCCCCTCACCACAAGACCCCGACCACAACACCCCCCCTCACCACAACACCCCCCCCTCACCACACCCCCTCACCACCACACCCCCCCTCACCACAACACCCCCCCACCACAACACCCCCCAACCACAACACCCCCCTCACCACCACAACACCCCCCCCTCACCACCACAACCCCCGACCACAACACCCCCCCTCACCACAACCTCCGACCACAACACCCCCCCTCACCACAACACCCCCCCCCCCCACCACCACAACACCCCCCCTCACCACAACACCCCCCCACCACAACACCCCCCTCACCACAACACCCCCCCCCTCACCACCACAACCTCCGACCACAACAGCCCCCTCACCACAACACCCCCCGCCTCACCACACCCCCCGACCACAACACCCCCCTCACCACAACACCCCCCCTCACCACAACACCCCCCCCCCCCTCACCACAACACCCCCCCACCACAACACCCCCCTCACCACAACACCCCCCCCCTCACCACCACAACCTCCGACCACAACAGCCCCCTCACCACAACACCCCCCGCCTCACCACAACACCCCCCCTCACCACCACAACCTCTGACCACAACACCCCCCCTCACCACAACACCCCCCCACCACAACACCCCCCCCACCACAACACCCCCCCTCACCACCACAACCTCCGACCACAAAACCCCCCCCACCACAACACCCCCCCCTCACCACAACACTCCCCCCCTCACCACAACCCCCCCCCACCACAACACCCCCCCTCACCACAACACCCCCCCTCACCACAACAATCTCCGACCACAACACCCCCCCTCACCACAACACCCCCCGCCTCACCACAACACCCCCCTCACCACCACAACCTCCGACCACAACACCCCCCCTCACCACCACACCCCCCCATCCCAACACCCCCCGACCACAACACCCCCCCTCACCACCACAACCCCCGACTACAACACCCCCCCTCACCACAACCTCCGACCACAACACCCCCCCTCACCACACCCCCCGACCACAACACCCCCCTCACCACAACACCCCCCCACCACCACAACACCCCCCCCTCACCACCACAACCTCCGACCACAACACCCCCCCTCACCACAACACCCCCCGCCTCACCACACCCCCCGACCACAACACCCCCCCTCACCACAACACCCCCCCTCACCACAACACCCCCCCCCTCACCACCACAACCTCCGACCACAACACCCCCCCTCACCACACCCCCCTCACCACAACACCCCCCTCACCACCACAACCTCCGACCACAAACCCCCCCCACCACAACACCCCCCCTCACCACACCCCCCGACCACAACACCCCCCCTCACCACAACACTCCCCCCCTCACCACAACACTCCCCCCCTCACCACAACACTCCCCCCCCTCACCACAACACCCCCCCTCACCACAACACTCCCCCCCTCACCACAACACCCCCCCACCACAACACCCCCCCTCACCACAACACCCCCCCTCACCACAACAATCTCCGACCACAACACCCCCCCCTCACCACAACACCCCCCTCACCACCACAACCTCCGACCACAACACCCCCCCCTCACCACCACACCCCCCCCTCACCACAACACCACCACCACCACACCCCCCTCACCACCACAACCTCCGACCACAACACCCCCCCTCACCACCACACCCCCCTCACCACCACACCCCCCCTCACCACAACAGCCCCCCCTCACCACAACACCCCCCCTCACCACAACCCCCCCTCACCACAACACCCCCCCCTCACCACCACACCCCCCCCCCCCCTCACCACCACACCCCCCCCCTCACCACAACACCCCCCCCTCACCACCACAACCTCCGACCACAACACCCCCCCTCACCACCACAACCTCCGACCACAACCCCCCCACCACACCCCCCGACCACAACACCCCCCCACCACAACACTCCCCCCCTCACCACCACACCCCCCCTCACAACACCCCCCCGACCACAACACCCCCCCCTCACCACAACAGCCCCCGACCACAACACCCCCCCTCACCACAACACCCCCCCAGACCACAACCCCCCCCTCACCACAACACCCCCCCTCACCACAACACCCCCCCTCACCACAACACCCCCCCCCTCACCACAACACCCCCCCCTCACCACCACAACCTCCGACCACAACCCCCCACCACACCCCCCGACCACAACACCCCCCCTCACCACAACACTCCCCCCCTCACCACCACACCCCCCCTCACAACACCCCCCCGACCACAACACCCCCCCTCACCACAACAGCCCCCGACCACAACACCCCCCCTCACCACAACACCCCCCCAGACCACAACCCCCCCCTCACCACAACACCCCCCCTCACCACAACACCCCCCCTCACCACAACACCCCCCCCTCACCACAACACCCCCCCCTCACCACAACACCCCCCCTCACCACAACACCCCCCGGCCACAACACCCCCCCTCTCCACAACACCACCCCCTCACCACAACACCTCCCCTGGCCACAACACCCTCCCGACCACAACACCCCCCCTCCGACCACAACACCCCCCCTCACCACCACAACACCCCCCCCTCCGACCACAACACCCCCTAACCCCCCCACCCCTTCACCACAACACCCCTTGACCAAAATTGCCAAACCATTCTGGATGACCAGCTGAAGGAAGGAATTAAACCCCTCCCCCCATCAGTCTTGCACAGGTGTACCGGCTCCTCTTCCTCTGATATCACCGCACACTGTCAGCTTCTCACAATGTGCATTAGAAGATGCAGCAAGTCGTACAGAGCCCCGCCTCATTTTGTGGCTGGAGGACGTCCAGCATCATCTAGCACTTTCCTCCCTAACCTGATTGTCCCTGGCCCTGCCCCTTTCATTCATTGGATTTCAGTTCTGTCAATCATGGAGGCTCAGCATCACATGTGGGCGTTACCTATGCAAATACATCCTGCCTAGGAACGCCCCCTCCTCCAGACTGACAATAAATACAAGTCACCGCCAATCAGGAAGCATCACATCTTCCTCTGCGGCCAATGAGGAGTAATCCCTCCTGTAATTGGGTACATTCTCTCTAGAATCTAACCGGCAGAGATCCGGTGAATCCCGCCCAGCCCACATCCGAGCCGCTCTCTGGTATCTGAAGAAGGAAGAGATCCGGTGATTCCCGCCCAGCCCACATCCGAGCCGCTCTCTGGTATCTGAAGAAGGAAGAGATCCGGTGAATCCCGCCCAGCCCACATCCGAGCCGCTCTCTGGTATCTGAAGAAGGAAGAGATCCGGTGATTCCCGCCCAGCCCACATCCGAGCCGCTCTCTGGTATCTGAAGAAGGAAGAGATCCGGTGATTCCCGCCAAGCCCACATCCGAGCCGCTCTCTGGTATCTGAAGAAGGAAGAGATCCGGTGAATCCCGCCCAGCCCACATCCGAGCCGCTCTCTGGAATCTGGCCTTAAATGAGTGTCCCTCGGGTCCTGAACATGAAAGAGAGGATGGGGGATTTCATGGCAGGAGGTTGGTCTTCAGATCAGAGGAGGGTCAGCATTGGTGTAGATTGAAGGTCAGCGTTGGGGCAGACGGAGGGTCGGCGTTGGGGCAGACGGAGGGTCAGCGTTGGGGCAGACGGAGGGTCAGCGTTGGGGCAGACGGAGGGTCAGCGTTGGGGCAGACGGAGGGTCAGCGTTGGTGTAGATTGAAGGTCAGCGTTGGGGCAGACGGAGGGTCGGCGTTGGGGCAGACGGAGGGTCGGCGTTGGGGCAGACGGAGGGTCGGCGTTGGGGCAGACGGAGGGTCGGCGTTGGGGCAGACGGAGGGTCGGCGTTGGTGTAGATTGAAGGTCGGCGTTGGGGCAGACGGAGGGTCAGCGTTGGTGTAGATTGAAGGTCAGCGTTGGGGCAGACGGAGGGTCGGCGTTGGGGCAGACGGAGGGTCAGCGTTGGGGCAGACGGAGGGTCAGCGTTGGGGCAGACGGAGGGTCAGCGTTGGTGTAGATTGAAGGTCAGCGTTGGGGCAGACGGAGGGTCGGCGTTGGGGCAGACGGAGGGTCGGCGTTGGTGTAGATTGAAGGTCGGCGTTGGGGCAGACGGAGGGTCGGCGTTGGGGCAGACGGAGGGTCAGCGTTGGGGCAGACGGAGGGTCAGCGTTGGGGCAGACGGAGGGTCAGCGTTGGTGTAGATTGAAGGTCAGCGTTGGGGCAGACGGAGGGTCGGCGTTGGGGCAGACGGAGGGTCGGCGTTGGGGCAGACGGAGGGTCGGCGTTGGGGCAGACGGAGGGTCGGCGTTGGTGTAGATTGAAGGTCGGCGTTGGGGCAGACGGAGGGTCGGCGTTGGGGCAGACGGAGGGTCGGCGTTGGGGCAGACGGAGGGTCGGCGTTGGGGCAGACGGAGGGTCGGCGTTGGGGCAGACGGAGGGTCGGCGTTGGTGTAGATTGAAGGTCGGCGTTGGGGCAGACGGAGGGTCGGCGTTGGGGCAGACGGAGGGTCGGCGTTGGGGCAGACGGAGGGTCGGCGTTGGGGCAGACGGAGGGTCGGCGTTGGGGCAGACGGAGGGTCGGCGTTGGAGCAGACGGAGGGTCGGCGTTGGGGCAGACGGAGGGTCGGCGTTGGGGCAGACGGAGGGTCGGCGTTGGGGCAGACGGAGGGTCGGCGTTGGGGCAGACGGAGGGTCGGCGTTGGGGCAGACTGAGGGTCGGCGTTGGGGCAGACGGAGGGTCAGCGTTGGTGTAGATTGAAGGTCAGCGTTGGGGCAGACGGAGGGTCGGCGTTGGGGCAGACGGAGGGTCGGCGTTGGGGCAGACGGAGGGTCGGCGTTGGGGCAGACGGAGGGTCGGCGTTGGGGCAGACGGAGGGTCGGCGTTGGGGCAGACGGAGGGTCGGCGTTGGGGCAGACGGAAGGTCGGCGTTGGGGCAAATGGAGGGTCTAGGTAATATGAGACTATAAATATATATTTGGTTTTATGATATTGTTCATTTAAATAAATGTGTACAATACAACCATATCCAGGTGTATGAAAACATAATTTATAAGTCTACATGTTTCGCCACATGGCTTCTTCAGGAAAAAAACTGGCATTTCATCTAAGGGTATGGACATATGCAATCAAACTTATCATGAAAGAAAAAAAACAAAAATTCGCAAAATATACCTACAAAGGGATCATATATAAACTATAAGCTATAAAATGTATTGAAATCTGAGGAAAGCTCGGTTTGAGTCAATCTGTGAAGACGATTTTATTCTTCTTTGTCTCTACCATCCATAGTGGGATTAGAGAATTTACTTGGATATTTTCTGTTTGCATTGACAGGTTATAGCCTGAGCTGTACTTGACTTTCTCCCCCCATTCCCCTCCCTACGGGAGACCCGGCACATTTAGACGATTGTGGCCGATCGGATGCACGGCATCGCAGGCTTGAATGGAGGAGAAGATTCGGATGCCGCACACCGGATGTAGTCAAAAAATTTTTCACTTTATTGAAAAAATGGGATCATCAAAATAACAAGACTGTCATGCAGAAAGTACAGATAAGCTGACGCGTTTCGCACTCAGTCCTCAGTGAAAATTTTTTTGACTACATCCGGTGTGCGGCATCCGAATCTTCTCCTCCATTCAAGCCTGCTTTGCCTAGCATTCAGCCAGCACCTGGAGCTCTTCTGCTCTGAAACTTCTACTTACACCTGGGTCAGTGTCAGCCTGAGCGGTGGAAATATTTTTTTTCGGATGCACGGCATCGCTGGATCTCACTCCTTGTTCATTTATATCAATCTGGCTCCCACGCTCAGTCAGTGAGGAAGGAACCAACATTTGGGGGTGCTCGCCATGTGATTGCAACCATACATGTATATCTTATATATGATCCCTTTGTAGGTATATATTGCTAACTTTTGTTTTTTTTTTTTCTTTCATGATTTGATTGATACGAATGTCCACACCCTTAGATGAAACTCCAGGTTTTTTCCTGAAGAAGCCATATGGCGAAACATGAATGTGGATACAGTGAAACAATATTACCAACAAGATGTCTTCATACACCTATAGATATGGTTGTATTGTATGCTTTGGTTTTATGATCTTATTCATTTAACCCCTTCAATACCGGGGGGCACTATCACACCTTCCTGCCCAGGCCAATTTTCAGCACTGTCACTTTTTATATGACAATTACGCAGTCATACAACACTGTACCCAAATGACATTTTTATCATTTTCTTCCCATAAATAGAGATTTCTTTTGGTGGTATTTGATCACCTCTGCAGTTTTTATTTTTTGCTAAACAAATAAAAAAAAAAAGACCGAAAATGTTGAAAAAAAAAAAAAAAAGTTTTTACTTGATTTATTATAAAATATTGTAAATAAGTTTTCTCCTTCACTGATAGGTGGCACTGGGCACTGATTTTATTATTATTTTATTACACAGGATTTATATATCACCGACAGTTTGCGCAGCGCTTTACAACATTAGGGCAGACAATACAAGTACAATACAATTCAATACAGGAGGAATCAGAGGGCTCGGATCATTAGAGCTTACAATCTAGGAGGGAGGGTCAAGTTATACAAAAGGGTAATAGCTGTGGGGGATGAGCTAATGGAGAAAATAGTGCAGTTGTTAGATGGAGGCAGGATAGGCTTCTCTGAAGAGGAAAGTTTTCAGGGATCGCCTAAAAGTGGATAAATTTGGAGACAGTCTGACAGATTGGGGTAGGGAATTCCAGAGGATAGGGGAGGCTCGGGAGAAGTCCTGGAGGCGGATATGGGAGGAGGTGATGAGGGAGCTAGAGAGCAGGAGGTCCTGGGAGGAACGGAGGTGGCGATTAGGTTGGTATTTTGGGACTAGGTTAGTGATGTAGCTGGGGGCGGAGTTGTGGACGGCTTTGTAACTTATTGTTAGTATTTTGAATTTAATTCGTTGGGCGAGTGGCAGCCAATGGAGGGATTGGCAGAGAGGGGTAGCAGACACTGAATGGAGACCAATGGAGGGATTGGCAGAGAGAGATGGAGGACACTGAATGGAGACCAATGGAGGGATTGGCAGAGGGGGATGGAGGTCACTGAATGGAGGTCAGTGGAGGGATTGGCAGAGAGGGATGGAGGACTCTGAATGGAGGTCAGTGGAGGGATTGGCAGAGAGGGATGGAGGACACTGAATGGAGACCAGTGGAGGGATTGGCAGAGAGGGATGGAGGACACTGAATGGAGACCAGTGGAGGGATTGGCAGAGGGGGATGGAGGACACTGAATGGAGGTCAGTGGAGGGATTGGCAGAGAGGGGTGGAGGACACTGAATGGAGACCAGTGGAGGGATTGGCAGAGAGGGATGGAGGACACTGAATGGAGACCAGTGGAGGGATTGGCAGAGGGGGACGGAGGACACTGAATGGAGACCAGTGGAGGGATTGGCAGAGGGGGGTAGCAGACACTGAATGGAGACCAATGGAGGGATTGGCAGAGAGGAGTAGCAGACACTGAATGGAGACCAATGGAGGGATTGGCAGAGAGGGTTGGAGGACACTGAATGGAGACCAATGGAGGGATTGGCAGAGGGGGGTAGCAGACACTGAATGGAGACCAATGGAGGGATTGGCAGAGAGGGATGGAGGACACTGAATGGAGACCAATGGAGGGATTGGCAGAGAGGGATGGAGGACACTGAATGGAGACCAGTGGAGGGATTGGCAGAGGGGGGTAGCAGACACTGAATGGAGACCAATGGAGGGATTGGCAGAGAGGGATGGAGGACACTGAATGGAGACCAGTGGAGGGATTGGTAGAGAGGGGTGGAGGACACTGAATGGAGACCAGTGGAGGGATTGGCAGAGAGGGGTGGAGGACACTGAATGGAGACCAGTGGAGGGATTGGCAGAGGGGGATGGAGGACACTGAATGGAGGTCAGTGGAGGGATTGGCAGAGAGGGGTGGAGGACACTGAATGGAGACCAGTGGAGGGATTGGCAGAGAGGGATGGAGGACACTGAATGGAGGTCAGTGGAGGGATTGGCAGAGAGGGGTGGAGGACACTGAATGGAGACCAGTGGAGGGATTGGCAGAGGGGGACGGAGGACACTGAATGGAGACCAGTGGAGGGATTGGCAGAGGGGGGTAGCAGACACTGAATGGAGACCAATGGAGGGATTGGCAGAGAGGAGTAGCAGACACTGAATGGAGACCAATGGAGGGATTGGCAGAGAGGGTTGGAGGACACTGAATGGAGACCAATGGAGGGATTGGCAGAGGGGGGTAGCAGACACTGAATGGAGACCAATGGAGGGATTGGCAGAGAGGGATGGAGGACACTGAATGGAGACCAATGGAGGGATTGGCAGAGAGGGATGGAGGACACTGAATGGAGACCAGTGGAGGGATTGGCAGAGGGGGGTAGCAGACACTGAATGGAGACCAATGGAGGGATTGGCAGAGAGGGATGGAGGACACTGAATGGAGACCAGTGGAGGGATTGGTAGAGAGGGGTGGAGGACACTGAATGGAGACCAGTGGAGGGATTGGCAGAGAGGGGTGGAGGACACTGAATGGAGACCAATGGAGGGATTGGTAGAGAGGGGTGGAGGACACTGAATGGAGACCAGTGGAGGGATTGGCAGAGAGGGGTGGAGGACACTGAATGGAGACCAATGGAGGGATTGGTAGAGAGGGGTGGAGGACACTGAATGGAGACCAATGGAGGGATTGGTAGAGAGGGGTGGAGGACACTGAATGGAGACCAGTGGAGGGATTGGCAGAGAGGGATGGAGGACACTGAATGGAGACCAATGGAGGGATTGGCAGAGGGGGGTAGCAGACACTGAATGGAGACCAATGGAGGGATTGCCAGAGAGGGATGGAGGACACTGAATGGAGACCAATGGAGGGATTGGCAAAGAGGGATGGAGGACACTGAATGGAGACCAGTGGAGGGATTGGCAGAGGGGGGTAGCAGACACTGAATGGAGACCAATGGAGGGATTGGCAGAGAGGGATGGAGGACACTGAATGGAGACCAGTGGAGGGATTGGTAGAGAGGGGTGGAGGACACTGAATGGAGACCAGTGGAGGGATTGGCAGAGGGGGGTAGCAGACACTGAATGGAGGCCAATGGAGGGATTGGCAGAGAGGGGTGAAGGACACTGAATGGAGACCAATGGAGGGATTGGCAGAGAGGGGTAGCAGACACTGAATGGAGACCAGTGGAGGGATTGGTAGAGAGGGGTGGAGGACACTGAATGGAGACCAATGGAGGGATTGGCAGAGTGGGGTGGAGGACACTGAATGGAGACCAATGGAGGGATTGGCAGAGAGGGGTAGCAGACACTGAATGGAGACCAATGGAGGGATTGGCAGAGAGGGGTAGCAGACACTGAATGGAGACCAATGGAGGGATTGGCAGAGGGGGTAGCAGACACTGAATGGAGACCAATGGAGGGATTGGCAGAGAGGGGTAGCAGACACTGAGCGGTTTGTAAGGTGGATGAGTCTGGCAGCAGCATTCATGATGGACTGAAGGGGGGAGGAGTCTATTTAAAGGTTAGCCAATGAGGAGTGAGTTGCAGTAGTCGAGGCGAGAGATGACCAGGGAGTGAATCAGGAGCTTTGTGGTTTCGTTGGTTAGAAAGGGACGTAGTTTGGAGATGTTGCGGAGGTTGAGCTTTGGAAAGTGATTGGATGTGGGGATGAAAGGAGAGTTCAGAATCCAGGATAACGCCTAGTACCCAGACATGTGGGGACGGGTGGATGGTTTTGCCATTGCTCTTGACAGAGAAGTCAAGGGAAGAGGCACGTGGGGGAGGAAATATTATAAGCTCAGTTTTGGACAAGTTGAGTTGGAGGAAGTGGTGTGACCTCCATACAGATATGTCGGTTAGTAAGTTAGTGATGGGTGAGGAGACTGATGGAGTGAGTTGAGGGGTAGAGAGATAGATTTGGGTGTCATCAGCATAGAAATGATATTGAAAGCCATGAGAGGCTATCAGCTGACCCAGGGAAGAGGTGTAGATTGAAAATAAAAGAGGTCCAAGAACAGAACCTTGGGGGACCCCGACAGAGAAGGGAAGAGGAGTGGAGGAAGTAGAATTGTAAGTGACACTGAAGGTGCGTTGGGATAGGTAGGATGAGAGCCGCCCCCGGGAGCGCACAGCGGCTTGATATCCTGAGAGCGTCATATGACGTCTGGTCAGGATATTGCAACCACTTTGCCGACGTCATTTTGCTATATGGCGGGCAGGAAGTGGTTAAAAAAATAAAATATATTTTTATAATTCTTTATATTTATACTTTAGTGCTCCTATAAAGTCCCATATCCCCCAATTTCTTGTGGTTTTTATACCATACATTTCCTTCTACAAAATCTCTTCTTTTCGGGGAGTATTTCCTTCAGTTGTCCTGATTTCCCCCAAAATCCTTCCAACAGACCGGCCTGGACCGGGGGGACCCGTGACCTCTGACAACCGCCAGAAGGGCCGACCTGCTTGGGAGTCAGGCAGGAGTGACCTCCTGAGTCAGCAGAATTCTCGGCCTCCCAGATGGATTCATAGAGTCCGGTGGATCGTCACCATAAGACAGCAGCCAGGAGAGAATAGATTGTCAGCTCCTCTGGGGAAGGGACCGGTGTCTGATGGAGAGAATAGATTGTCAGCTCCTCTGGGGAGAGAATAGATTGTCAGCTCCTCCGGGGAGAGAATAGATTGTCAGCTCCTCCGGGGAGAGAATAGATTGTCAGCTCCTCTGGGGAAGGGACCGGTGTCTGATGGAGAGAATAGATTGTCAGCTCCTCTGGGGAAGGGACCAGTGTCTGATGGAGAGAATAGATTGTCAGCTCCTCCGGGGAGAGAATAGATTGTCAGCTCCTCCGGGGAAGGGACTGGTGTCTGATGGAGAGAATAGATTGTCAGCTCCTCCGGGGAGAGAATAGATTGTCAGCTCCTCTGGGGAAGGGACCAGTGTCTGATGGAGAGAATAGATTGTCAGCTCCTCTGGGGAAGGGACCGGTGTCTGGCGGGAGAGAATAGATTGTCAGCTCCTCTGGGGAAGGGACTGGTGTCTGGCGGGAGAGAATAGATTGTCAGCTCCTCCGGGGAGAGAATAGATTGTCAGCTCCTCCGGGGAAGGGACTGGTGTCTGATGGAGAGAATAGATTGTCAGCTCCTCCGGGGAGAGAATAGATTGTCAGCTCCTCCGGGGAAGGGACTGGTGTCTAGCGGGAGAGAATAGATTGTCAGCTCTTCCGGGGAAGAGACCGGTGTCTGGCGGGAGAGAATAGATTGTCAGCTCCTCCAGGGAAGGGACCGGTGTCTGGGGGGAGAGAATAGATTGTCAGCTCCTCCGGGGAGAGAATAGATTGTCAGCTCCTCCGGGGAAGGGACTGGTGTCTGATGGAGAGAATAGATTGTCAGCTCCTCTGGGGAAGGGACCGGTGTCTGGCGGGAGAGAATAGATTGTCAGCTCCTCCGGGGAAGGGACCGGTGTCTGGGGGGAGAGAATAGATTGTCAGCTCCTCCGGGGAAGGGACTGGTGTCTGATGGAGAGAATAGATTGTCAGCTCCTCTGGGGAAGGGACTGGTGTCTGGGGGGAGAGAATAGATTGTCAGCTCCTCCGGGGAAGGGACCGGTGTCTGATGGAGAGAATAGATTGTCAGCTCCTCTGGGGAAGGGACCGGTGTCTGATGGAGAGAATAGATTGTCAGCTCCTCTGGGGAAGGGACCGGTGTCTGGCGGGAGAGAATAGATTGTCAGCTCCTCCGGGGGAAGGGACCGGTGTCTGGGGGGAGAGAATAGATTGTCAGCTCCTCCGGGGAGAGAATAGATTGTCAGCTCCTCCGGGGAAGGGACTGGTGTCTGATGGAGAGAATAGATTGTCAGCTCCTCTGGGGAAGGGACCGGTGTCTGGCGGGAGAGAATAGATTGTCAGCTCCTCCGGGGAAGGGACCGGTGTCTGGGGGGAGAGAATAGATTGTCAGCTCCTCCGGGGAAGGGACTGGTGTCTGATGGAGAGAATAGATTGTCAGCTCCTCTGGGGAAGGGACTGGTGTCTGGGGGGAGAGAATAGATTGTCAGCTCCTCTGGGGAAGGGACCGGTGTCTGATGGAGAGAATAGATTGTCAGCTCCTCCGGGGAAGGGACCGGTGTCTGATGGAGAGAATAGATTGTCAGCTCCTCTGGGGAAGGGACCGGTGTCTGATGGAGAGAATAGATTGTCAGCTCCTCTGGGGAAGGGACCGGTGTCTGGTGGGAGAGAATAGATTGTCAGCTCCTCCGGGGAAGGGACCGGTGTCTGGGGGGAGAGAATAGATTGTCAGCTCCTCCGGGGAAGGGACCGGTGTCTGGGGGAGAGAATAGATTGTCAGCTCCTCCGGGGAGAGAATAGATTGTCAGCTCCTCTGGGGAAGGGACCGGTGTCTGATGGAGAGAATAGATTGTCAGCTCCTCCGGGGAGAGAATAGATTGTCAGCTCCTCTGGGGAAAGGACCGGTGTCTGATGGAGAGAATAGATTGTCAGCTCCTCCGGGGAAGGGACCGGTGTCTGATGGAGAGAATAGATTGTCAGCTCCTCTGGGGAAGGGACTGGTGTCTGGGGGGAGAGAATAGATTGTTAGCTCCTCCGGGGAAGGGACCGGTGTCTGGGGGGAGAGAATAGATTGTCAGCTCCTCCGGGGAAGGGACCGGTGTCTGATGGAGAGAATAGATTGTCAGCTCCTCTGGGGAAGGGACCGGTGTCTGATGGAGAGAATAGATTGTCAGCTCCTCCGGGGAAGGGACCGGTGTCTGATGGAGAGAATAGATTGTCAGCTCCTCTGGGGAAGGGACCGGTGTCTGATGGAGAGAATAGATTGTCAGCTCCTCTGGGGAAGGGACTGGTGTCTGGGGGGAGAGAATAGATTGTCAGCTCCTCTGGGGAAGGGACCGGTGTCTGGGGGGAGAGAATAGATTGTCAGCTCCTCTGGGGAAGGGACCGGTGTCTGTCGGGAGAGAATAGATTGTCAGCTCCTCCGGGGAAGGGACCGGTGTCTGGGGGGAGAGAATAGATTGTCAGCTCCTCCGGGGAAGGGACCGGTGTCTGGGGGGAGAGAATAGATTGTCAGCTCCTCCGGGGAAGGGACCGGTGTCTGTCGGGAGAGAATAGATTGTCAGCTCCTCTGGGGAAGGGACCGGTGTCTGTCGGGAGAGAATAGATTGTCAGCTCCTCCGGGGAAGGGACCGGTGTCTGATGGAGAGAATAGATTGTCAGCTCCTCCGGGGAAGGGACCGGTGTCTGGGGGGAGAGAATAGATTGTCAGCTCCTCCGGGGAAGGGACCGGTGTCTGGGGGGAGAGAATAGATTGTCAGCTCCTCTGGGGAAGGGACCGGTGTCTGATGGAGAGAATAGATTGTCAGCTCCTCCGGGGAAGGGACCGGTGTCTGGGGGGAGAGAATAGATTGTCAGCTCCTCCGGGGAAGTGACCGGTGTCTGGGGGGAGAGAATAGATTGTCAGCTCCTCTGGGGAAGGGACCGGTGTCTGATGGAGAGAATAGATTGTCAGCTCCTCCGGGGAAGGGACCGGTGTCTGATGGAGAGAATAGATTGTCAGCTCCTCTGGGGAAGGGACTGGTGTCTGGGGGGAGAGAATAGATTGTCAGCTCCTCCGGGGAAGGGACCGGTGTCTGGGGGGAGAGAATAGATTGTCAGCTCCTCCGGGGAAGGGACCGGTGTCTGGGGGGAGAGAATAGATTGTCAGCTCCTCCGGGGAAGGGACCGGTGTCTGATGGAGAGAATAGATTGTCAGCTCCTCCGGGGAAGGGACCGGTGTCTGGGGGGAGAGAATAGATTGTTAGCTCCTCCGGGGAAGGGACCGGTGTCTGGGGGGAGAGAATAGATTGTCAGCTCCTCCGGGGAAGGGACCGGTGTCTGATGGAGAGAATAGATTGTCAGCTCCTCTGGGGAAGGGACCGGTGTCTGATGGAGAGAATAGATTGTCAGCTCCTCCGGGGAAGGGACCGGTGTCTGATGGAGAGAATAGATTGTCAGCTCCTCTGGGGAAGGGACCGGTGTCTGATGGAGAGAATAGATTGTCAGCTCCTCTGGGGAAGGGACTGGTGTCTGGGGGGAGAGAATAGATTGTCAGCTCCTCCGGGGAAGGGACCGGTGTCTGGGGGGAGAGAATAGATTGTCAGCTCCTCCGGGGAAGGGACCGGTGTCTGGGGGGAGAGAATAGATTGTCAGCTCCTCTGGGGAAGGGACCGGTGTCTGATGGAGAGAATAGATTGTCAGCTCCTCCGGGGAAGGGACCGGTGTCTGATGGAGAGAATAGATTGTCAGCTCCTCTGGGGAAGGGACTGGTGTCTGGGGGGAGAGAATAGATTGTCAGCTCCTCCGGGGAAGGGACCGGTGTCTGGGGGGAGAGAATAGATTGTCAGCTCCTCCGGGGAAGGGACCGGTGTCTGGGGGGAGAGAATAGATTGTCAGCTCCTCTGTGGAAGGGACTGGTGTCTGGGGGGAGAGAATAGATTGTCAGCTCCTCTGGGGAAGGGACCGGTGTCTGGGGGGAGAGAATAGATTGTCAGCTCCTCTGGGGAAGGGACCGGTGTCTGTCGGGAGAGAATAGATTGTCAGCTCCTCCGGGATAGGGACCGGTGTCGGGGGTTGTGTGAAGAAATGCTCAGCGATGCTCCCCTCCCCCCACAGATATGATGAAGCCACCACCGGCGTTCCTTCACATGAAATCCCGTCTGACCCACAAACGTCAGATCTGCCGGATGAACAATGGATGGCGCTAATTGTACCACCAGCTGCAGCCAATCAGAGGGCTGACATTCCCTGGCTGAAGGACATGCCAGACCATGCAGAAAATGCAATGGTGGAGGGTGGGTGACCTACCTTAAATCCTCCACCGCCAACATGGCCTGCGCCCGGCTCTGCTCGCCACTCCTGGGGGGTCACAGTGACGATTGCTGCATTGTCAGGAGGAGGATGAGCAAGGAGAGGATGCAGCATGCAGAGCGAGGAGAGACCCAGCTCTACCCAGCTGCAGAGCAACTCGTCATGTGACCAGGAGGGAGGGGGGAGCGAGCCATAGAATCCACAGCAAACCAATCACAGCTCAACCAGCCACAGGAAACTCCAACCTGACTGGCTGCACTTTATACATTTCACTGCATTACCAAAGAAGTCATCATAGCACCAACATATTCCACGGTGCAGTACAAACCCTGATCTCTGGAATTTCATTGTAGCAAGGATTCATATGGCACCAACCTCCGCCATAACGCTGTACAAAATATTTACCTGAGCTTTGATTTCTATAGCGCCAACATCTGCCATGGCGCAGTACAACTTTCACCAACCAACACCTCTACAGTGAGGGGAAAGTATTTGACCCCCTGCTGATTTTGTACGTTTGCCCCACTGACAAAGAAACGATCGTCTATAATTTTATTGGTCGGTTTATTAGGACAGTGAGAGACGGAATAACAAAAATATCCAGAAAAATACATTTCAAAAAAGTTATAAATTGATTTGCATTTTACATAGTTACATAGTAGGTGAGGTTGAAAAAAGACACAAGTCCATCAAGTCCAACCTATGTGTGTGATTATATGTCATATTACATTATATATCCCTGTATATTGTGTGATTATATGTCATATTACATTATATATCTCTGTATGTTGTGTGATTATATGTCATATTACATTATATATCTCTGTATGTTGTGTGATTATATGTCATATTACATTATATATCTCTGTATGTTGTGTGATTATATGTCATATTACATTATATATCTCTGTATGTTGTGTGATTATATGTCATATTACATTATATATCTCTGTATGTTGTGTGATTATATGTCATATTACATTATATATCTCTGTATGTTGTGTGATTATATGTCATATTACATTATATATCTCTGTATGTTGTGTGATTATATGTCATATTACATTATATATCTCTGTATGTTGTGTGATTATATGTCATATTACATTATATATCCTGTATGTTGTGTGATTATATGTCATATTACATTATATATCCCTGTATGTTGTGTGATTATATGTCATATTACATTATATATCTCTGTATGTTGTGTGATTATATGTCATATTACATTATATATCTCTGTATGTTGTGTGATTATATGTCAGTATTACATTATATATCTCTGTATGTTGTGTGATTATATGTCATATTACATTATATATCTCTGTATGTTGTGTGATTATATGTCATATTACATTATATATCTCTGTATGTTGTGTGATTATATGTCATATTACATTATATATCCCTGTATGTTGTGTGATTATATGTCATATTACATTATATATCCTGTATGTTGTGTGATTATATGTCATATTACATTATATATCCTGTATGTTGTGTGATTATATGTCATATTACATTATATATCCCTGTATGTTGTGTGATTATATGTCATATTACATTATATATCTCTGTATGTTGTGTGATTATATGTCAGTATTACATTACATATCCCTGTATATTGCGGTCATTCAGGTGATTATCTAATAGTTTCTTGAAGCTATCAATGCTCCCCGCTGAGACCACCGCCTGTGGAAGGGAATTCCACATCCTTGCCGCTCTTACAGTAAAGAACCCTCTACATAGTTTAAGGTTAAACCTCTTTTCTTCTAATTGTAATGAGTGGCCACGAGTCTTATCAACCTCCCTTCCACGAAAAAGTTTTATCCCTATTGTGGGGTCACCAGTCCGGTATTTGTATATTGTGGGGTCACCAGTCCGGTATTTGTATATCGTGGGGTCACCAGTCCGGTATTTATATATTGTGGGGTCACCAGTCCGGTATTTATATATTGTGGGGTCACCAGTCCGGTATTTGTATATCGTGGGGTCACCAGTCCGGTATTTATATATTGTGGGGTCACCAGTCCGGTATTTATATATTGTGGGGTCACCAGTCCGGTATTTATATATTGTGGGGTCACCAGTCCGGTATTTATACAATGAAATCATATCCCCTCTCCAGCGTCTCTTCTCCAGAGAGAATAAGTTCAGAGCTCACAACCTTTCCTCATAACTAAGATCCTCCAGACCCTTTATTATCTTTGTTGCCCTTCTTTGTACTCGCTCCATTTCCAGTACATCCTTCCTGAGGACTGGTGCCCAGAACTGGACAGCATACTCCAGGTGCGGCCGGACCAGAGTCTTGTAGAGCGGGAGAATTATCGTTTTATCTCTGGAGTTAATCCCCTTTTTAATGCCAATATTCTGTTTGCTTTATTAGCAGCAGCTTGGCATTGCATGTCATTGCTGAGCCTATCATCTACTAGGACCCCCAGGTCCTTTTCCATCCTAGATCCCCCCCAGAGGTTCTCCCCCCAGTCTATAGATTGCATTCAGATTTTTGCCACCCAAATGCATTATTTTACATTTTTCTACATTGAACCTCATTTGCCATGTAGTCGCCCCTCCCCCATTCATTTGTTCAGGTCTTTTTGCAAGATTTCCACATCCTGCGGAGAAGTTATTGCCCTGCTTAGCTTAGTATCGTCTGCAAATACAGAGATTGAACTGTTTATCCCATCCTCCAGATCGTTTATGAATAAATTAAATAGGATTGGTCCCAGCACAGAACCCTGGGGGACCCCACTACCCACCCCTGACCATTCTGAGTACTCCCCATTTATCACCACCCTCTGAACTCGCCCTTGTAGCCAGTTTTCAATCCATGTACTCACCCTATGGTCCATGCCAACGCACCTTATTTTGTACAGTAAACGTTTATGGGGAACTGTGTCAAATGCTTTTGCAAAATCCAGATACACCACGTCTACGGGCCTTCCTTTATCTAGATGGCAACTCACCTCCTCATAGAAGGTTAATAGATTGGTTTGGCAAGAACGATTCTTCATGAATCCATGCTGATTACTGCTAATGATATCATTCTTATTACTAAAATCTTGTATATAGTCCCTTATCATCCCCTCCAAGAGTTTACATACTATTGATGTTAGGCTAACTGGTTTGTAATTCCCAGGGATGTTTTTTGGGCCCTTTTTAAATATTGGTGCTACATTGGCTTTTCTCCAATCAGCTGGTACCATTCCAGTCAATAGACTGTCTGTAAAAATTAGGAACAACGGTCTGGCAATCACCTGACTGAGTTCCCTAAGTACCCTCGGGTGCAAGCCATCTGGTCCCGGTGATTTATTAATGTTAAGTTTCTCAAGTCTAATTTTAATTCCGTCCTCTGTTAACCATGTAGGTGCTTCCTGTGTTGTGTCATGAGGATAAACACTGCAGTTTTGGTTACTGAAGCCCCCCGATTCACTCGTGAAGACTGAGGAGAAGAGTAAATTCAATACCTTTGCCATCTCCCCATCCTTTGTAACCAGATGTCCTTCCTCATTCTTTATGGGGCCAATATGGTCTGTCCTCCCTTTTTTACTGTTTACATACTTAAAGAATTTCTTGGGATTTTTTTTGCTCTCCTCCGCTATGTGTCTTTCATGTTCTACCTTAGCCATCCTAATTGCACCCTTACATTTCTTATTGCATTCTTTATAAATTCTGAATGCTGTGGATGATCCCTCAACCTTGTATTTTTTGAAGGCCTTCTCCTTTGCTTTTATATGCATTTTTACATTGGAGTTAAGCCATCCAGGATGTTTGTTCGCTCTTTTAAATTTATTACCCAATGGAATACATTGGCTAATGCCCTTATTTAATATGCTCTTAAAGCAAACCCATCTCTCCTCCGTATTCTTTGTTCCTAATATTTTATCCCAATTTATGCCTTTTAGCAAGGTTTGTAGTTTAGGGAAGTTGGCTCTTTTGAAATTCAGTGTCTTTGTGTTCCCTTCATGTCTCCTATTTGTGTGATTTATACTGAAACTAATTGACCTGTGATCGCTGTTACCTAAATTGCCCCATATTTCCACATCTGTTATCAGGTCTGTATTGTTGGTAATCAGTAGATCTAGTAATGTTTTATTTCTAGTTGGTGCGTCTACCATCTGACCCATAAAATTGTCCTGCAAGACATTAAGGAACTGGCGAGCCTTAAATGAATGCGCGGTTCCCTCCGCCCAGTCTATGTCTGGATAATTAAAATCCCCCATTATGATAACACTTCCCATCCTTGCTGCTAATCCAATTTGTGATAGGAGATCCGTCTCCACTTCCTCCCTCAGGTTAGGGGGCCTATAGCATACTCCCAGTATTATTTTCCCCTTAGCTTCATCCCTTTGGAGCTCTACCCATAAAGATTCCACCTCCTCCCTAGCCCCCTCAGTGATGTCATCTCTCACATTCACTTGTACATTATTCTTGATATATAGGCATACCCCTCCCCCTTTTTTACCCTCTCTATCCTAGCGGTATAGGGTATACCCTTGAATGTTTGCCAGCCAATCATGAGAGCTGTTGAACCAGGTCTCTGAAATTCCCACAAAATCCAAATCCTCCTTGTACAACAGTATCTCTAGTTCACCCATCTTGTCCGCCAGGCTCCTGGCATTGGTGAACATGCCACATAGTTTAGACCGGTCGCATATTGTCCTCGTATTGGGTGTTTCAAGATTGCAACTTGGACTTGCTACTATACTCACCTTGTGTTTTTGTGCTTTGGTAAACCTACCACTAATGCCCCCAATACTACCCTCTGGAATATCTTCCGCGCTGGCTATCACTGTCTCTGGACCCTCCCCCCCATCGCCTAGTTTAAAAGCCCCTCTAACTTTTTGGCCATCTTCATTCCCAGCAGATCTGCACCCTCCTCATTTAGGTGCAGTCCGTCCCTTCTATAGTACCGGTTACCGACTGAGAAGTCGGCCCAGTCCTCCAGGAACCCAAACCCCTCCTTACTACACCAGCTCTTCAGCCACTTGTTTACTTCCCTAATCTCCCTCTGCCTCTCTGGTGTGGCTCGATGTACCGGTAGTATTCCTGAGAACACTACCTTGGAGGTCCTTTTCCTCAATTTAGCTCCTAAGTCCCTAAAATCGTTCTTTAGGACACTCCATCTGCCTCTGACTTTGTCATTGGTGCCAACGTGCACCATGACAGCCGGGACCTCCCCAGCCCCTCCCAGTAATCTGTCCACAAGATCCGTGATGTGCCGAACCCGAGCGCCCGGTAGACAACATACTGTTCGGAGCTTCAGGTCTTGGTTACAGATTGCCCTCTCTGTCCTTCTAAGAATTGAGTCCCCTACCACCAGAATCTGTCTTTCCTTTCCCTTTGCTGCCCCCCCACTCTCACTGGAGGAGTTCTTCCCCCGGCAGCTAGGAGAGTCCCTCATCTCCAGCAGTGCTGGTCCCTGACTGGTTACACCAATGTCACTCAATGGAGCGTACTTATTGGGATGCTCCAGTCCTGGATCGGCCTCCCTGGCACTTCCCCCTCTACCCCTCCTGACTGTCACCCATCTACTCTTTGCTAGTGCCTGCACCTCTTTGTCTCCACCCGCCTCTGTGCTGACCCCTGCCGGCACCTGCCGTGTACGTTCCTGGCTCACCTTTACTATGGAGGGACTTCTCAGTGCTGACAGTTGCTTCCCCAGATTCAGAACCTGGGCTTCCAGGGAAACAATGTGCTTACATTTTGCACAGCAGTATTCGCCCTCGATCGGATGATCAAGGAACGCATACATGCGTCAAGATGTACAAAGAGTCGCCTCTCCACACCCGCCGGGCATCGTACCTATTAAATTTAGTGAGGATTTGGGGATTTTACCCTGTCCAAATTACCTAACAACTTACATAGTTAGTTACATAGTTAGTCAGGTTGAAAAAAGACACAAGTCCATCCAGTCCAACCATAAAAAAAAAAAAAAAAAAAACGTACAATCCAATATACCCAATACTATACCCACAGTTGATCCAGAGGAAGGCAAAAAACCCCAGCAGAGCATGCTCCAATTTGCTACAGCAGGGGAAAAAATTCCTTCCTGATCCCAGAGAGGCAATCGGATTTTCCCTGGATCAACTTTACCTATAAATGTCAGTACTCAGTTATATTCTGTACATTTAGGAAAGTATCCAGACCTTTCTTAAAGCAATCTACTGAGCTGGCCAGAACCACCTCTGGAGGGAGTCTATTCCACATTTTCACAGCTCTTACTGTGAAGAAACCTTTCCCTATTTGGAGATGAAATCTCTTTTCCTCCAGTCGTAAAGAGTGCCCCCTTGTCCACTGTGTTGACCGTAAAGTGAATAACTCAACACCAAGTTCACTATATGGACCCCTTATATATTTAAACATGTTGATCATATCCCCCCTTATTCTCCTCTTCTCAAGAGTGAACAAATTCAGTTCCTCTAATCTTTCCTCACTAGCTTCCTGGCACTAATACTCAAGACAATACACAGGTACACGACAAGACAATACACAGGTACACAATACACAAGTACTAACGATCCACACACACTACTCAGACAACACTCAGATACTCACACTACACAGGTACTATGACCCCTGTTATAACCTCCTGTTTTAAACTCTTGTTTTTAACTCCCACTCAATCCAGCTCCACTTACACCAAGCTCCACAGCTTCAAACTGAGCACACTCAGACTGAGTCCTACAACAAGTTAAATAGGCACCTGTGAGCAATTAACCACATCACTTAATTGATAGACTGATGAAACAAGAAAAAAAAAAAAAAAAAGCTATTTAAAAAGTGACAGCAAAAGGCAAATTAAAAACTAAAAGGAAAAGTCCCCAAAATGCAACCCAGCAAACACCAACAGACAGCAAACACACACCAACAGACAGCAAACACACACCAACAGACAGCAAACACACACCAACAGACAGCAAACACACACCAACAGACAGCAAACACACACCAACAGACAGCAAACACACACCAACAGACAGCAACACACACCAACAGACAGCAACACACACCAACAGACAGCAAGACTTGTATACTCTAACACTTGTTTTTAACTCCCACTTAATCCAGCTCCACTGATGAGTGAAATAAGTTTTTGATCTCCTATCAATCAGCAAGATTTCTGTCTCCCTCTTCTATACAGGTAATGAGCTGAGATTAGGAGCACTCTTCTCTTCTCTCCTCTCTCACTTAAAGGGAGCACTCTCCTAATCTCAGCTTGTTACCTGTATAAAAGACACCTGTCCACAGAAGCAATCAATCAGATTCCAATCTCTCCACCATGGCCAAGACCAAAGAGCTGTCCAAGGATGTCGGGGAGAAGATTGTAGACCTACACAAGGCTGGAATGGGCTACAAGACCATCGCCAAGCAGCTTGGTGAGAGGGTGACAACAGTTGGTGGAATTATTCACAAATGGAAGAAACACAAAATAACGATCGATCTCCCTCGGTCTGGGGCTCCATACAAGATCTCACCTCGTGGAGGTTCAATGATCATGAGAACGTTGAGGAATCAGCCCAGAACTACACGGGAGAATCTTGTCAATGATCTCAGCTGGGACCATAGTCACCAAGAAAACAATCGGTAACACACTACACCGTGAAGGACTGAAATCCTGCAGCCCCCGCAAGGTCCCCCTGCTCAGGAAATCACATGTACAGGACCGTCTGAAGATCACTAATGAACATCGAATGATTCCGAGGAGAACTGGGGGAAAGTGTTGTGGTCAGAGGAGACCAGAATCGAGATCTTTGGCATCAACTCAACTCGTGTTTGGAGGAGGAGGAATGCTGCCTATGACCCCAAGAACACCATCCCCCACCATCATACATGGAGGTCCTATGACCCCCAAGAACACCATCCCCCACCGTCATACATGGAGGTCCTATGACCTCCAAGAACACCATCCCCCACCATCCTACATGGAGGTCCTATGACCCCAAGAACACCATCCCCCACCGTCATACATGGAGGTCTTATGTCTCCAAGAACACCATCCCCCACCGTCATATATGGAGGTCCTATGACCCCAAGAACACCATCCCCCACCGTCATACATGGAGGTCCTATGACCCCAAGAACACCATCCCCCACCGTCATACATGGAGGTCTTATGTCTCCAAGAACACCATCCCCCACCGTCATACATGGAGGTCCTATGACCCCAAGAACACCATCCCCCACCGTCATACATGGAGGTCCTATGACCCCAAGAACACCATCCCCCACCGTCATACATGGAGGTCCTATGACCCCAAGAACACCATCCCCCACCGTCATACATGGAGGTCCTATGACCCCAAGAACACCATCCCCCACCGTCATACATGGAGGTCCTATGACCCCAAGAACATCATCCCCCACCGTCATACATGGAGGTCCTATGACCCCAAGAACACCATCCCCCACCGTCATACATGGAGGTCCTATGACCCCAAGAACACCACCCCCTACCGTCATACATGGAGGTCCTATGACCCCAAGAACACCATCCCCCACCATCATACATGGAGGTCCTATGACCCCAAGAACACCATCCCCCACCGTCATACATGGAGGTTCTATCTATGACCCCAAGAACACCATCCTCCACCGTCATACATGGAGATCCTATGACCCCAAGAACACCATCCCCCACGTCATACATGGAGATCCTATGACCCCAAGAACACCATCCCCCACCGTCATACATGGAGGTCCTATGACCCCAAGAACACCACCCCCTACCGTCATACATGGAGGTCCTATGACCCCAAGAACACCATCCCCCACCGTCATACATGGAGGTTCTATCTATGACCCCAAGAACACCATCCCCCACCATCATACATGGAGATCTATGACCCCAAGAACACCATTCCCCACCGTCATACATGGAGGTCCTATGACCCCAAGAACACCATCCCCCACCGTCATACATGGAGGTTCTATCTATGACCCCAAGAACACCATCCCCCACCGTCATACATGGAGGTTCTATCTATGACCCCAAGAACACCATCCCCCACCGTCATACATGGAGGTTCTATCTATGACCCCAAGAACACCATCCCCCACCGTCATACATGGAGGTCCTATGACCCCAAGAACACCACCCCCTACCGTCATACATGGAGGTCCTATGACCCCAAGAACACCATCCCCCACCGTCATACATGGAGGTTCTATCTATGACCCCAAGAACACCATCCCCCACCATCATACATGGAAATCTATGACCCCAAGAACACCATCCCCCCACCGTCATACATGGAGGTCCTATGACCCCAAGAACACCATCCCCCCACCGTCATACATGGAGGTCCTATGACCCCAAGAACACCATCCCCCACCGTCATACATGGAGATCCTATGACCCCAAGAACACCATCCCCCACCGTCATACATGGAGATCCTATGACCCCAAGAACACCATCCCCCACCGTCATACATGGAGGTCCTATGACCCCAAGAACACCATCCCCCACCGTCATTCATGGAGGTTCTATGACCCCAAGAACACCATCCCCCACCGTCATACATGGAGGTCCTATGACCCCAAGAACACCATCCCCCACCGTCATACATGGAGGTCCTATGACCCCAAGAACACCATCCCCCACCGTCATACATGGAGGTCCTATGACCCCAAGAACACCATCCCCCACCGTCATACATGGAGGACCTATGACCCCAAGAACACCATCCCCCACCGTCATACATGGAGGTCCTATGACCCCAAGAACACCATCCCCCACCGTCATACATGGAGGACCTATGACCCCAAGAACACCATCCCCCACCGTCATACATGGAGGTGGAAACATTATGCTTTGGGGGTGTTTTTCTCCTAAGAGGACAGGACAACTTCACCACATCAAAGGGACGATGGACGGGGCCATGTACCATCAAATCTTGTGTGAGAACCTCCTTTCCTCAGCCAGGGCATTGAAAATGGGTCATGGATGGGTCTTCCAGCATGACAATGACCCAAAACACACGGCCAAGACAACAAAGGAGTGGCTCAAGAAGAAGCACATTAAGGTCCTGGAGTGGTCCAGCCAGTCTCCAGACCTTAATCCCATAGAAAATATGTGGAGGGAGCTGAAGGTTCGAGTTACCAAACATCATCCTGGAATCCTTAATGATCTGCAAAGAGGACAAAATCCCTCCTGAGATGTGTGCAAACCTGGAGGCCAACTCCAAGAAACATCTGACCTCTGTGATCGCCAACAAGGATTTCTCCACCAACTACTAAGTCATGTTTTGTGAAGGGTTCACATACTTATTTCACTCATTAAAATGCAAATCAATTTATAACTTTTTTTCTGGATATTTTTGTTGTTATTCTCTCACTGTTATAATAAACCGACCAATAAAATTATAGACCGATCGATTCTTTGTCAGTGGGGCAAACCTACAAAATCAGCAGGGGGTCAAATACTTTCCCTTCACTGTGTGTGTGTGTATATATATAATTATAGATGTGAATCGCCAACATCTGCCATGGCGCAGTACAACACAGCAGAGCAGAACATACGGGCTCCATAGAAATAATATAGAAAGCAGCGCAGACCCCGGATAGGAAGAAATCCTTTCCTGACCGACCGCCATCTACAGATATACGATTGTTCTTCACACTAAGCTCCACCCATTATCATGGGCCAGCAATCCCTGAGCTGGGCTGGGATGATGTCATCAGTCATAAATATCCCAGGATAGGGGACGGGGGAAGATCCTGGGATAGGGGACGGAAGATTCTGGAATAGGGGACGGGGCGGGAAGATCCTGGGATAGGGGATGGGGGAAGATCCTGGGATGGGGGATGGGGGAAGATCCTGGGATGGGGGATGGGGCGGGAATATCCAGGGATAGGGGACGGGGGAAGATCCTGGGATGGGGGATGGGGGAAGATCCTGGGATGGGGGATGGGGGAAGATCCTGGGATGGGGGATGGGGCGGGAATATCCAGGGATAGGGGACGGGGGAAGATCCTGGGATGGGGGATGGGGCGGGAATATCCAGGGATAGGGGACGGGGGAAGATCCTGGGATGGGGGACGGGGGAAGATCCTGGGATGGGGGACGGGGGAAGATCCTGGGATAGGGGACGGGGGGAAGATCCTGGGATAGGGGACGGGGGAAGATCCTGGGATAGGGGACGGGGGGGAAGATCCTGGGATAGGGAGGAGGGAAGATCCTGGGATGGGGGGGGATTTTGAGATGGGGGGAGGGGGGATCTTGGGATAGAGGACAGGGAAGATTCTGGGATAGGGGACAGGGCAGGAATATCTCGGGATAGGGGACGGGGGAAGATCCTGGGATAGGGGACGGGGCGGGAATATCTCAGGATAGGGGATGGGGAAGATTCTGGGATCAGGGACAGGGCGGGAATATCCCAGGATAGAGGACGGGGGAAGATCCTGGGATAGGGGACAGGGCGGGAAGATCCTGGGATAGAGGAAGGGGGAAGATCCTGGGATAGGGGACGGGGGGAAGATCCTGGGATAGGGGATGGGGGGAAGATCCTGGGATAGGGGACGGGGGGGAAGATCCTGGGATAGGGGACGGGGCAGGAATATCCCAGGATAAGGGAAGATCCTGGGATAGGGGACGGGGCGGGAATATCCCAGGATAAGGGAAGATCCTGGGATAGGGGACGGGGCGGGAATATCCCAGGATAGGGGACGGGGGAAGAATCTGGGATAAGGGACGGGGGGAAGAATCTGGGATAAGGGACGGGGGGAAGAATCTGGGATAAGGGACAGGGGAAGATCCTGGGATAGGGGACGGGACGGGAAGATCCCGGGATAGGGGACGGGGGAAGATCCTGGGATAGGGGACGGGACGGGAAGATCCCGGGATAGGGGACGGGACGGGAAGATCCCGGGATAGGGGACGGTGCAGGAATATCCCGGGATAAGGGAAGATCCTGGGATGGGGGACAGGGCGGGAATATCCTGGGATAGGGGACGGGGAAGATTCTGGAACAGGGGACAGGGCGGGAATATCCTGGGATAGGGGACAGGGCGGGAATATCCTGGGATAGGGGACGGGGAAGATTCTGGAACAGGGGACAGGGCGGGAATATCCCGGGATAGGGGGACATGGGAAGATCCTGGGATAGGGGACGGGGGAAGATCCCGGGATAGGGGACAGGGGAAGATCCTGGGATGGGGGATGGGGGACTGGGGAAGATCCTGGGATAGGGGACGGGGCGGGAAGATCCCGGGATAGGGGAAGGGGGAAGATCCTGGGATGGGGGATGGGGGACGGGGGAAGATCCTGGGATAGGGGACTGGGCGGGAAGATCCCGGGATAGGGGAAGGGGGAAGATCCTGGGATAGGGGACGGGGGAAGATCCTGGGATAGGGGACGGGGGACG